>JASDQU010948635.1:16221-40091 GCA_032191745.1 Picea mariana
CAAATTTAATGGCTCAGAACTCACTAGTTGGGTAACCCAAATGGAACATTATTTCTCTTTATACGACATTACAGATGACTTGGCCAAACTCTGGTATGGTGTTCTCCATCTAGATCAAGAACGTTGGCAATGGTGGCAATGGAGAAAAAATTCCCGTCAAGGGTATATTGCTTGGACACAATTTGTGACTGAGATTTATGAATGCTTTGACACTGACACCAACCATTTGGGCCATTTGACAAATTTGAAACAATCAGGAACAATGGAATACTTTATAGATGCCTTTGAGCACCTGACTTTTCGAATAGAGGGCATGACTGATGCTTTCTTTCAAGAGTGTTTTATCAGTGGCCGCAAGGATGAGATTAGAGCCCATGTCCTCATGGCTCGACCTTTGAGTTGGGTGGAGGATACTAAAAGAGATAAAGAAGCACAGCAGGTTGTATCTTCTCAAAACCAAAAACCCTCCTTTATCCCTCGCCCTAAACCCATAAATCCCACTACTCCCTCCGCCCCACTAAAGATCCAAAAATTGACCAAAGATGAAATGGATGAACGCCAACTCAAAGGCCTTTGTTATAATTGCGATGAAAAATATTTCCTGGCCCACAAGTGTAAGGAACAAAATCTTTATATGGCCATCTTTGAGGATATTTCGGAAGAGTATGTTGAAACTCCCATTGTGCCTGAGTCACCTGAAATCACTGACATAACCCTTCCCTCAGACCCTCCCGAAGTAGAACCGGTCATTTCCCTCAATGCTCTCACTAGCTTCTCCGCTCCCCAAACCCTAAAGTTAATCAGTTACATCAAGCATCAGAAGGTCATCATTTTGGTTGATAGTGGAAGCACCCATAATTTTATTCATCGCCGCATTGCCCAAGAAACTCATTGCTACATCCATGCCGTCAACAATTTCCAAATCATGATTGCTAATGGTGGTTCCATGAAATGTGGAGGGTGCTATGAAAATGTGCGTTTCCAAATTAGTGACTACCACCTAAAATCCCATATGTTTTCTATTGACATGGGCAGTTGTGACATTGTGCTGGGTGTCGACTGGCTAAGGACTTTGGGTCCCATTCTCATGGATTTTAAGGAATTAACTATGCAATTTGACCAGGAAGGCCACCAATATAAATTCCAAGGCATCACCACTGGTTCATGTGAGATCATTAGTTCCCATCGCATGGAAAAGATGCTCAAAAAAGGTCATTCTGGTGTCATTGCCCAACTCCATGCCATACAAGAAACAAAGACACCCCCGGTGCAACAAGACCTTCAAGCCCTCCTTTCTAAACATCAAATGGTATTTTCCACTCCCTAAGGCCTCCCTCCTTCTCATGGTGTTCATTATCATTCCACTTCCCTTGTACCCGGAAGCCTTCATCCCAATATCCATCTGTATCACCACCCCTTTTCACAAAAAAATGAAATTGAGAAAATGGTCCAGGAACTCCTTAATGCTGATGTTATCCACCCTAGTACAAGCCCTTACTCTTCTCCTATAGTCATGGTTCTGAAGAAAGAAGGTTCATGGCTAATGTGTCCTGATTTCCATGCCCTCAACAAACTAACTATTAAAGACAAATTTTCCATTCCTGTCATTAATGACCTCCTGGATGAATTGAGTTTTTCCCAATTCTTTACTAAAATTGATCTTCACGCGGACTATCACCAGATATGTATGAAAGAGGCAGACATTCCCAAGACATCCTTTCTAACTCATGAGGGCCACTATGATTTTTTGGTCATGCCCTTTGGCTTGTGTAATGCCCCCTCCACCTTCCAAAGCCTCATGAATCATGTCTTCCATCCCTTTCTCCATCATTTTGTCTTAGTTTTCTTTGATGATATCGTCATCTATAGAAAAACCTGGACATACCATCTTACTAATGTGGATCGAGTTCTCCATCTACTCTCTAAGCACCAACTTTTCCTGAAATAGTCTAAATGTGCTTTTGGTGCCTCAGAAGTAGAATACTTGCGCCATCTGGTTGGAAAGGATGGCGTCAGAGTGGATCTGAAAAAGATTGAAGATATGCAATACTAGCCGCACCCAAAGACTCTCAAAAGCTTGCATGGATTTTTGGGCTTAACAGGGTATTATCGCAAGTTTGTTAAGAATTATGGAAAGATTGCAACACCTCTCATTGCTCTCCTAAAAAAGAACTCTTTCACTTGGGCTCCAACTGCTGCTCAATCTTTTCAAACCTTGAAAATGGCCATGTGCACCACTCCGGTTTTGGCCCTTCCTGATTTCACAAAGACCTTTGTGCTGGAATGTGATGCCTTAGGGAAAGGAATTGGTGCTGTAGTTATGCAAGAGGGTCGATATTTGGCCTTCACCAACAAGCAACTATCTAAAAGAAATCTGGGCCAACCCATATATGAAAATGAAATTTTGGCTATTCTGCATGTCATTGATCTGTGGCGTCCTTATCTCTTGGGGCAATGTTTCCAAATTAAGACAGACCATCAAAGCCTCAAGTACTTTATGGAACAATGCATTTCCTCCCTGGAGAAAAAAAAATGGGTGACTAATCTATTTGGATATGATTACGAGATCATTTACAGGAAAGGCAAAGACAATGTGGTGGCAGATGCACTTTCCTGAAAATATGAAGAAGAAGGATCCCTTTTTTCTCTTTTCTTCATTGTACCAGATTGGCTCCAAGCCCTTCACCAAGAACGGCTACAATATCCCAAAAGTTCGCATCTTATCCAAAAATTGCAGTCCAATGCTCCAGATCCCCCAGGGCACTCTTGGCTCTAGGATGAGCTTCGATACAAAGGCCGTTTGTATTTAAGTAAACAATCAAAGCTTAAATCCACGGTACTTTTTGAGCTTCATGCTACACCCACAACGGGGCACTCCGGGTTCACCAAAACATATGACAGGAGCAAACATTCTTTCTTTTGAGATGGTATGAAATAGGACATCCGTAATTCTGTCACTGAATGTGATGTGTGTCAATGCAACAAGGGAGAAATAGTCAAATCTCTGGGCACACTACAACTGCTTCCGATTCCACCTTCTATTTGGAAGGATATATCTATGGAATTTATTACCAGCTTATCCAAATCAAGAAATAAATCAGTCATAATGGTGGTTGTTGATTTCCTTTCCAAGTATGCTCATTTATGTGCTCTTCAACACCCATTTATTGCATCCATGGTGGCTCAAATTTTCATGGACTAGGTCTTCAAGCTTCATGGCATGCCGCACTCTATTGTTTCTGATCATGACCCAACTTTCACAAGAAATTTTTGGCAAGAAATGTTCAAGCTACAGGGAACCCAATTGCATCTCAACACAACTTATCATCCCCAGACTGATGGTCAAACGAAAGTTGTCAACAAGTGTTTGGAAACATATCTGAGGTGTTTTGGCTCTGAAAAGAAAAATCAATGGGCTCAATGGTTACCCCTAGATAAATGGTGGTACAACACTTCCTACCATACAGCTACACGTATGACTCCTTTTGAAGTGGTATATGGACAAACCTTTAGTTCTCTCATACTTACCGTGTATCTCAAAGGTCCAGGTGGTTAACCAAACACTTACAGTTTGAGAGGCTATTCTCCATACCCTCAAAGAGAACTTGGTCATGGCATAGAATTGCGTGAAGCAACAAGAAGATCAAGGTTACTATGAACGTCAATTTGCATAAGGGGATCAGGTGTTTCTGCGACTACAACCTTATAAGAAAACTTCCCTCAAGGTCGAGCATTGTTAGAAGCTAACGCCCAAATTTTATGGTCCTTATACAGTTCTCAAGCGTGTGGGACAAGTCGCCTATCAGTTAGCGCTGCCCAGTCATTTGAAGCTACATCCTATTTTTCATGTTTCATGCTTAAAGAAGGTGATTGAAACTAGGTGCCAAATTCAAACCAACCTTCCCGAGTTAGCTGAAGAAGGATCCATTTGGCTACAGCCAGAAGCAATTTTGGACCAACTTGAGCATCGCCTGTGTCAGAGAACCATCAAGGAAGTGCTAGTCTAGTGGAAAGATACAACTCCAACATATGCCACTTGGGAACCAACTACCATTATGTAGAATTTTCCACATCTCAAGCCTTGAGGATAAGGCTTCTTTTAAGGGGGTGGACATGTTAGGGTCCTAACCTACACATAGGTAGAGCAATATATTTGAATGTAATAAAGGTCAATATTAATAAGGCCTTTCAATAAAATAGAATAAGGCGGATGTAAGAAGACCTAATAGAAGCTTCCACTTCTAGAGGGATCTTCCTCTAGATGCTTCTTTTGATAGACATATTTAGTATAAATAAGGGTCAAGGGTATGAAAACCCTAGCTTGGAGATTATTGTAATAGAGCGTTGCTCGACTGGAGGTTGCCCCCTCGAAGAGGCCTGTGAAGATTTCTTTCTAAATCAAAGTGCTATTTCTGTTGCTGTTCTTTATCATTTTTGTGTTATTGTTGAGATTATGCTGGTTATATTACTATTATTCTGCCATTTCTATCATTTTATTTCCGTTCCACATACTTTTTATATCTGGTATATTACATTTTGACACTCAAAACATTTGACAATAAAATTAGTAACTTATTTCTTCATGTCTAGCCAATAATATTGGCTCTTGACAACTACAATAGTTTTCTAAAAACATAGGTTCCCAACATAAGGTACATTATGCATTTCTCTTAATATCATATTTTTCAATTCCTAGGAATTTGGCACATAAATTCTTCCCCTGTACATGAGAATTTCATCATTTTCTAGCTTATAGTCTTCAATTTTCTGCTGCAAAATACCTTGTTGTTATTTTGTTATTATTTCCATTTATTGCAAATCTAATTTTGCAGCCTCTAAGATTCTATATTTCAAATCTAATTGGTACATGCTAATGGTTATAGCATGCAAATCATGTACCCTTCTGCTAAGTGCATCAACCACCTTGTTCTCTTTCCCTTTGATATTCTTTATATCAAAGTCATATTCTCTGAGAAATTCTAAACACCTGCTTTTCCTGACATTTAGAGTTGGTTGTCCAAATAAGTATTTCAGAGAATTATGGTCTGTCCTCAATTCGAACCTTTTCCCCATGAGTTAGTGCCTCCACATATTCAATGCATGCACTATGGTTGACAACTCCAAATCATGAGTAACATAGTGTCTTTCATGCTCCTTGAACTTCCTTGATTCATAACATACAACGTACCCATTTTTATTGAGGACTCCACCAAGCCCTTCTTTATATGCATCAGTGCATACAATGAAGTCTTCATTTGGATAAAAAATTATTAGTATTGAAGCACTTGTTAATAAATGATTCAAGTGTTGGAAACTCTTTTCAAAATCCAATGTCCACTGAAACTTCACCCCCTTCTTTTACAAGGAAGTTATCTGGTGTGAAATCTTTGAGAATCCTTCAATAAATATCCTATAGTAGTCTGCAAGGCAAATACATGATCTGACCTATGCCACATTATTTGGTGTTGACCATCCTCTAATGGTCTCAATATTTTCAGGATCCACTGCTATCCCTTCGTGTAAAATGATATGTCTGAAACAATGAATTTTCTTATGATAAAATGAGCACTTGCTCAACATTGCATACAATTGATGCTCTCTTAATACTTGTAATACCATCCTCAAGTGTTTCTCATGCTCTTCCTTCGACTTAGAATATATAATAATGTCATCTAAAAATACAATGACAAACTTATCTAAGTATTCTCTGAAAATACCATGCATTAAACACATGAAGACATATGGTGCATTTGATAACCCAAATGGCACCACTGTGAACTCATTATGCCCATACCTTGTTCTAAAAGAAGTCTTGCTGATTTCTTCTTCTTTAATATTACCTGATGATAACTTGACCTGAGATCAATCTTGAAGAATAGTTTTTCATCTTTCAACTGATCAAAGAGGTCATTGATCCTTGGCAAAGGATACTTATTCTTCATAATTACCTTGTTCAACTTCCTGAAGTTAATGCAAAGTCTCAATGTTCCATCCTTATTCTTCACAAATAATACTGGGGAACCCCAAGGTGGCACACTTGGGCATATATACCCCTTCTTCGTAATCTCTTCAAGTTGCATTTTTAATTCCTTCAATTCTGGTGTACTCATCCTGTAAGGGTTCTTGCATACTGGGGCTGCTCTAGGCATCAAATTCATGGAGAAATCAATGTCTCTTTTAGGGGTTAATCCTGGTATTTATTTAAATACATCTTCAAACTCTTTTAGGACTACATAATATTCAATATTTTACACCTTATCCTTTGGTGTCTCTTCCATATGTGCTACAAATATTTTTCACCCTTTTCTATAAATTTTCTTCAGCTGTAATGTTGAAATTTCTCTGATGATTATTGCCCTGGGAATTCCCTGTACTGTCCTTAGGTTCCCTTCCTCATCCAAGAAAATAAATGTCTTATTATAATAGTCTAGGATAACATGATTTTGGTCCAACCAATCCATACCAATTAGACATTCATAGGAACCTAAATGTATGATGTTCAAATATGCCTTGGTGCTCAGTCCATTCATGTCCATTGGACATGCCTTAACCATCTTATTAATTTTTATTTTAGCTTTGGTAGCCAGCTGCACCAACCAAGATTTTCCAAGATTGCTTCTTGAAAATTGGAATCTTTCCACCATATTCAGATCTATATAACTATGAATAGCTCCCGAATCAATTAAAATAGAAATGGTTTGGTTGTTGATATTACCTTCCACTTCAATCATATGTGACTGAAACTCATCTTCCTTGTTGTCTAGGGATGCATAAATCCTAGGTATATTTATTCCCATGTCCTCCACCATATCAGATTGATGTACATTGTGAATAGTCCTCACTTTTTCACCTTTTTGAGGAAAATATCTATACATATGATCTCCCCCACAGCCCCAACACTAAATAGGTGGTTTCCTTGGTCTTTTCCCCATTGTCTCAATCATTCTAGGTTCTCTAGAAGCTAGTTATCCCTGAGGATTATTTATGAATAATGGTGGCTTGGTCCCCTTTTTCCTCTGTTCCATCTTGTTTTTATTTTTGGAAATTTGGCCTTCCTTTATGTTGATAATAAAGGAATTTAGCTCACTTTATGGTCTCCTCCAATGCTTTAGGATCATCATATTGTATCTTGTCACTGATAAATGATGGCATCCCACTCAAAGACCTTTGAATCTTAACTGTCTCTTCCTTGATGAAAGAAACATACTTTAGAAATTCTAAAACCTTCTTTCATATTCATCTATGGTCATACTCCCAAGATTGATTTCAAAGAACTCCTTCATTTTCTTGTCATAGTATCTCTTAGTCAAGTATTTCTTTTTAGAATACCTCTTGAATTCCCTCCAAGTAACATTTTTCTCATCAATGTGTTGCACCTGCACAAATTGGTCCCACCACATGGATGCCTTTCCCTTGAGTTGATATATGGAAATTCTTCCTTTTGTGTGTGAAGAGTAATTATGCAATTGAAAATACTTCGTCATGCCTAGCAACCATGTCTCTGTATATGCATCCTTATTGTGCTCACCATCAAATGTAGGAGGCTTGATTTTGTTCATTTCTTCTTGTAGCTCATCCACCCCAGACCTCCTCCTATGTTTCCTGACAGGGGATGGACTTGAACTACTATTTTCTCTCCTAGTGTAATTCCTTGTGGAGTGATGTTTTCCAACACTTCTTGTTGTTCTCCTCTTATCCTGAGACCCGTGACTCCCTGATTTGCTTGAGTCATTCTCCTTATCCATCTTCTTTTCTATTATGTCCAAGCTCTGCATTAACTTTATGTTGAATTCCTCCTGATGCTCCTTGGCCTTCATAAGCCTCTCATTATCAACTTTATAACTTTGGACATCCTTTTGAAAAATTTTAATGGTCTCTACCAAGTTCATGCTTTCTTCCTTTCCTTCTCCATGTCCATTTGAGTTTGTACCTTCATTACCCATATTGGCATACATCCTTCTGATCTCATCTTCCTGGATGTAAGCCCCTTGTGTATCTTCCATGATTTTGAACTCTGACTTTATCCTTTAATGATCTAATTGTTGTTAACTCTATATAATGTGCAACCAACAAAACTTGTTAGGCTAGTTGATTTAACAAATTCATGAAATTATGTACAATTCTGGTTCAATAATGCATCAGAATTATTTCTTCCGATTCCCTGAAAATTTGACTGCCTAGATCGATTTTTTGGGTGAATATTTATATTCTACTGTCCAATAGATTTCCAATGCCTACTTCCATGCTCAATTTTGAGTCTTGAGCAGAAAGTTATGGTTATTTGAAATTTGTCCATTAATTCTTCCCATGTCTTCTACTGTTCTAACCTTTTGGATGTTGTGCATGGTCTTCACTTTGTCCTTTTTGTGAGGAAATCCTTGTACAGATGATCTTCCTCTTGATCCAAATTAGCTCTCGGATCCATGATGGATCCTCTCTTAATGTACTCAGGACCTTTTTATTTATTTATGCAAGTCCAACAAAACCCTCGGGCACTTTACTCTAAGCCCATTTCACCTAGAATCAAAACCACACGCGTTAGCCCATTTTTCTTAGGCGAACATCTCACATGACCATGGGATATAATCCAATGCTCAACTAAAATGTTCTATCCAGAGCTCCAGGAATTTGTCTCTATGTAAACATTCACCTTTTCAACACTCCAATATCCCGGAGTGGTTACTGATCGAATTCGGTCATAAAGTGACTTTGACCAACGGGTATAGGTATTTTCCCTAGCTTTGGGACTTCAATGCTCCGTGAAAACTCACCTTTTCAACACTCCAATATCTCAGAGTGGTTACCATCTAAATTCAGTCAAAAAGTGACTTTGACTGGAGGGTGTAGGTCTTCTCCCTATCTTTCCTCTCTCTAAATGCTTACGACTAGATCTGATGGTTGGCGGGAAATATCTTCCCTCCTCCATGATCCATGGTGGAGATTCACTTCGAGACTCCGGGCTTCGGGATTTTTCATGACTCCAACACGCAAATATACCAGACTACTGAAATGGTGAACTCCTAAAGAGTTCAGAGATCAAACTTCCACACTTTTCTTCCTGATCAACGACTGAGATCATATCTGGGACCCTGAGACTACAGGCTTCGGGAGTTTTCATGACTCCAACACACGCTATCTCCTAGATAGCCAAAAATTGAACTGAAATAAACGAATCAAACTCCTCCTATAACCAACAACTATAACTAACTCTGAGCTTTGGGATTCAGGGCTTCTTTATTCTGACAACCACCACACTCTCGAACTGTCGAACACCGAACTAAAATCGACAACTCACACTCCTCCCACAAGCAATTATTATGATTAAGTCTAGGCTATAGGCTTCAGGGTTTCTTGCTCCCTATAACCACCACACTATTGATCTAGAGAATGTCTACCTAGTGAACTTCTGAATGGATGCTATCTGGAGCTTCGTTACTCTGACACTCCAGAAGTTCTGGATTCAAAAGATTTACATGCAACACACTCCAAATTTCTTGAACGCCGAACTGGAGAAATCTAGGAGATTTCAGGGATCGACGGTTGGTGCTTCCTACTAAGATCTATGATTGAGATCAAATCTAGGACTCTGGGACTCCAGGTTTCAGGAGTTTCCATGTCTCCCACATACAAATCTCCTATACTGTTGAATGTTGAACTAAAATCAACAACTCACACGCCTCCCACAACCAATGACTGTGATTAACTTCGGGCTTCAGGGTTCCTTTCTCCAAATCACCACCACACCTCCAAATAGCCGAATGCAAAAATTGTGAAGGGAAAAGATCAATGGATGAGACTTCCCAGTTGATCAATGGTGGGGATTAACTTTGGTACTTCGGAGTTTCGGGGCTTCGACCACTTTCCAACGACTACCTCCGAAATCTCTCGGATAGTCGAACGTCGAAGGGATACCAATCAATGGCCCTCACTTCACTCTGATATCTATGACTAAGATCTGTTTAGAGACTCCAGGATTTGGGGATTTATCCTCCTTGCAACACAAGGACTAAAATATCCCAGAGTGCTAAATCGTCAAATCGTGAGATCTACGACTCATATTCCACGATGGGATCTACAGCTGAGATCCACTCTAATTTGGAAAAGACTTAAGACCTGAGAACCTTCATTGATGACCCTCATTCTCTCATGCTTAGATATAAAGGCTAGGATGTGATCTCCTCTACTTCTCTCTAATGAAGGATTTCTCAATCTTTCAAAGGATCAACTTTTGATCTCTCCACTACCGGGTCGAATCCTTAGCCTCTTCTTGCTTTCTCGAACTGCTACACCTCCTGAGCTTTTGGACACAGTCAAATTGTTCTCTCAACGCCTTTTCAGCACCCTGTAACTCCAAATTCGACCAATTCCATGTCTAAATCATGGACACACTGTAACTTTAAATTTATCCACTTCAAAATTATTTCTCTATGAAATTTTGCTTCAATTCAACTTGCTCTCCCCATCTAGGCTCAGTGTTGAAAGATGGAGCTATAATACCATATTGTAACATACCCAACATCCAACTGAGGTATGCCACGTAAAATTTTCAAATTGTATACAAAAATTAAAAGATATAGAAACTTTGCAAATGCACAGATTCATACAAAATAATAATAAAAATACACATGCAACACACAAAGGGAAAACCCATAAAAACAAATGCATAAATAATAGTGCAACATGTAATTTAACATACAATTGACACCTATATTAGTAAAAATATCAGCAAATGTGTGCATACCTTCCACGTTCATCACTGCCTTAGACCACACTGCTAAAAAATCTCAACAGTGGGTCAACCCCGAGCTGGAACTTAACTCCACCGGGGTAAAGGAATTCCTAACTAGGTTGATGTATATCAGAAAATAGGAAAAAATATGTCATAGGTTCCAACTCAAACTAACAACCTACAGTCCCTCATCCCCCACATTCTTTTCCTAGCCAAGGAAATGTGCCCCTTCTCTGCTCAACAATCCCTCGACTGCCCCACTTGCTTTCCAAGGCTTCAACAATATGCCAAAATATGAAGTCTCATATCCCTGTGGATTTAGTATGGCAGATTCGGGAGATAAATTCCTAGCAATTCTCTCACCTAGAGATAATTTCTCATAGGCATGAAAACCCACCTCTTCAATCCATCTCCTAAGATAACCAGGTACAGGTACACTGCTAGTAATTAAAAAGTATGGAGGACAGCTGAAATCCCTGAGTAAAAGATGATGGAATCATGGGAAAATGTACTAAATTCCCCCAATATACATGCATGTTCCCTTAATGACACATGGATCTCAAGGAAATCACTTTTCTCCACTTGTTAATCATTCCCTTCTATTGTCATAGGGGCAAACCCAGGGTTCAACACTTCAAGATCGCACCAAAAAATCCCTAACTACCGGCCCTTTCGGCAACACCTGTGAAGCAGATGGAGTCTCACTTGAGGTAGAGGCAGGGGTGGTTGCAAGACTCAAATGTATGCAACCTAGCTGGGACATAGATCTATGATTACACCGCTCTAACGAATCACTTAGCATTTAGCATTCATCAGTATTTAATCCTTATTCACATCACATATCCAAACCCTAATTACAGAACAACACAGTATTCAACTAGATCTAACACATCTAAGAACTTAGCATATGGAAAGAGATTAGGTCTAGCATTCATTAACATCACTAAGAACTTAATCTATCATACCAGATTCATCTAAACATTCATTGTTGTACTAGTCTTAAATCATATGAAACATATACCAACCATAATGCACAAAGAAGCCATAACAAAGGATACACGTGGTTCACCCCAATGTGGGGCTACGTCCACCAACTCTTCTCTTCTTTATTATCTTTTTTCAATCTTCTTACATTCACATAACCCAAAAACCCCACTCCGCATAGGACAGGAGGTCTACGCACACCTTGCTAGATCCTCCTTCCCCAAGTTAGGTCACAACACAAATCCTTCTTACACAATCTGCACACTAGATTCTTACAATCACTTGCACTTAGCTCTGCAAGTCTTAACACATAATATGCACAAAGCCTCTAGCTCCGCACTAAGATGATTCTACTAGGTCTCTTCACTTAGCACACTGACACTTATTACATCGGCTAGCTTTCTATTTATACATTACAATATGGGCCTAAACATGGGTAAACTCATGGGTCAATATCCCATACCCATTACATAAACCCTAAACCCAAAAGTGCCCTAAAAAGGGGATGATATCCCACAATATTCACTTCTCCTGGTGCTCCATCTTCGACTAGCCTTTCGAAGTCCCAAAACCAATCAAACATGACCAAGGTTATTAAAAACTTGGTCGAGGGCCAACAAGCCCCCAACACTCACCTGTGACTCGTCCTGAGTCACTCTGCTCCGGGTAACTCTGCCTCAAATGCCTCGAGCTTGGCTCAAGATGCTTTGGCCTGTTACTTCACCAAGGCCTCCTACTCGATGAACTTCTAAATAACTTCCTCAGTCACAGGTCCTTCCAAGCGTTGTTCGACTATAGTGACTGCTTGTTCTAGTTTTGTTCCTTGTCCTTCAATCTCCTCAAAAAGTAGGCAAGCTGCATCTTGGCCTGGTTGGAGATTTTGAGTCACTTCCATGACTTTTCTCTGTATGGCATGGACCTATTCTTGAGTCATGTGTTGTTCTTGGGATCTTTTCATTCACTCAATCGCTGACAAGGGCCTCAAATGTTCTTGTGCTGTTGCTACTTTTTTCTTTGCTTCCTAGAGTTGCCACTCCAGTGTGTTTAGCTCAGGGTCCTTGGTAAGGTGCTCATAATTATGTGCACTTCGACTGCTAAGATGTTTACATTCCAAGGCTAATGCCTTGATTCATTGGATTGCACTTTGGGTGGTTTCTTCTTGCTGGTCTTCCACTTCCTATGGAGTGCTTGGTACTGCTTCTAAATCCAATTCTTCTACTCTCTGTTGAAGTTGTTGGATGGCTATAGCAAGCTTCGCTACTTGAATCTCTACTGGGTATTCTTCTATCAGTTCTAATCCTGTCATAGAGCGAAGTTATCTATTGATTTCTTCTTTAACTCCAACCTGCTCCATGAGCAACTGTTCTTTCTCTTTTTGGATCTTCACTTTATCCTCTTCAAACTTGATTTGGAGGTCGTCCTTCTCTTGTGCAACTCAACGTTTCTCTATGAATTCCTCTTGTGCTTGCTTCAAGGCCACTGTGGCCTGTTCTTTTTATTCTTGTACATGATGAAGGCGAGCTTCGGTTAAATCAACTATTCTGTGGAGTTGGGCAGGCTCATATCCCAAATCTATTTCTTCTGATGGTGGGGGCATAGTGGACACTGTGTGGATGGAGTAAAGGGCTTGTTGTACCCCTCTCAACTCTGCTTCAATTTTTTCGTACATGATTTCTTGTTTTTCTTCATTTCTTTGCAAAAATCTTCTGAGGCGTTTGATATAGCTGCGATAATGAAGTCAAAGTCATCGACCATGAGCACAGTCTGCATCTTTCACTTACTAGCTTTGGACTTCTTCCATGATATAGGTTTTTTTGGGGAGACCTTTCTTTTCTTGGACGTCTCTGCCTCTTCAAGGGGGTTCCTCGGTGGTGTTACTTTGCCCTGCTTCTTCTTGTCTTCTTCCCCTTATTTCTCTTATTTTTCCACTTTGTCGTCTCCTCCTCCTCTAGGTGAATTTGATGTAGTCTCTTCTGATGTGCTGTGTATTTTCTGTACATCTTCCTTCTTTTTCTTCCTGCTACTGTTGGGTGCATCACATTCTTTGCGAGTAACCGACAGAATGTTAATGAGGTCGGGGTCGGATAGTTCTGTGTTGTTAACTGACACTAAGAACTCTTTAGGCCACTCTTTGTTGATTTCCTCCATGTTCTCCTCAGTGAGATTGTAATAGGACCGAAGCTCTTCTTTATGTTTATCTCTGCATGTAGTGATATATATAAAATGCCTATTTGCGCAGAACTTCGCAAATGGTCTGAACCTATCCAGGGTGTTCGACGTCATACGAGGTAAGGAATCAATAGTGCTCTTTAAATGTAGGTAGTAGGTATGGAACACCACATTTGACTGCCATTGTTTCCCCATATCGCTCGAATACCAGAGTGTGGTGAACTTCGCAACTAGTGGCTCAGACAACTCAATGTCAAGGAAGGTCACTCCTTCTAGCATCTCCCAAGCAATGAACATGATGAGGATCAACAACTAGCTAAAATGGAACTAATAGATCCTGAGCTTAGCGACAGTCCTGTTCTAACTGGTTGACGAGGTAACTCTCCCATTTCATTTGTAATCCTTCCATGCATTTTCCTGCGAGGTCAACAATGAACCCTGTGACCTGCATGGGTCTATTCTTCCTTACTATCTTACCAGTGATCAATTGGTAGTCTAGGTACACTACGCCATTCTGGATGGAGGATACCTTGTATCCTCTCTTCCCCTTCTCGACATCGCCATAGGTGTCTTTAATATTTTGCGCCAGAGCGCGATCTTCAAACTTCCCTGGATAAAATTCTTGTGGGTCTGGTCCTTGCATGCTTAATCTGGTTATCCTATGGATCAACGCTGGATTGATGGTGATATTCCTGTCCAACCATAGATAACCACCATGGAAGCATGAAAACAGTATATTAGTGCATGCGTTAAACTCTTGATGTCTTTAGAAGTGTGGTATCTTCATCACGTTCAAGATAGTGGACCTTGCGATGTCCATGGTCCACATTTAGGGGATGATATTCAACTTCTGCCCCTTGGTCTTGGTCAAATATTTGTGAGGTACGAGCATTCCATATCTCTTGCGGTCTCCTAGGTTATAGTCATTGATCTTCAACATCGTAATTCTCTCCAACTGTGGTCTGACTACGCATATTCACTTCGGGAGGTACACAATGATGATTGTGTAGTCGAAGTCCCTCGAGACACTATCATGAATTACCACACCAGCCAAGGGTGGGATGTAGTCAGGTAGGATGGATGGGATTATCTTCACATTCATTAAGTCATCACAATTCTTGGTTCTTTTTTTGGATGCATCTCGGGATGGTCCAGATCCACGAGAAGTCGACGAGGATGCTTGCACTCCTCTCATTGCTGAGGCTTGGATTCCTGTGGACATCACCTCCTCGGACATGAGTTCTATTAGGATCTCTTTGATGACTTTTTCTGCAGTGATAATTTCTTCCAACATGCACACTAGAGATTTGATATCTCAGGTTGGTGAATAATACCCAATATAAAAGAATGGATGGCAAGGTCTCAATGATTGCTGCGCAAAAGTAACTAGTTCTCTATGGGCTTGGAGAATCACAATTGGAAATAGTTTTCTCGGTGCAATTATCGATGGGATAAATAGACAACTTTGTAATAGACTCTATCAATGGGCAGTAACGCCTCAATCAATGCTATTCCATCCGTTATGGCATGGTCCCAACAATCCAATGGAGAATGTTATGGAAACAACTAGGTTTCTAGCCGTTCTAGGGAATTGTTCTAATGGTTAGGACACCTCCAATGGTCATATTGCATCATCGTGGTGAAGTGCCAATCTGTGTTGTACTGATATTTTAGCAAAGTTCAAGTTATGAAAACCTTCCCTCTGTGAAGTCTTCCCTGGAAATTCTTGCAATTTTTCTAACTTTGCTTTCTTCTTGCTGAGATTTCTAGCCTTCTTTCCTACAATTTGAATTACTGGATTCCTCTTCCATTTTGATTCTTACCTTCTCTTGACAAAGTAACTTCACGCTGTCGATGATATTTCATAGGGTTCAAGAGTGATACTTCTTCTTTGTCTGGGTTAGGTGATCTACTCTCCTGTACAGACACGTGTTTCACGTCTTCCTGTGTTGTTTCAATTTTGATGTCTAGATCTCTGGTCCTCAGTAGCTTCAAATGGTATTCTCATTCTTTCAGTAAGTGCGTTATTCTCCCAGCCATGAAATCTCTTAGTTCTTGATTTTTTTGTTCTAGATCCTTCTCATCTTATTTCCTTCGTATCTGATCTTTCTCAATCTAGTTTTTTCCTAGAAAAACAACAAATGGGGCTTTGTTCTCAACAAACTTAACGATCTCAAATTCTTCTTCTGTCAAAGTGCCCTAAGCACTCATAGATGTCTGGGTAAGTATTCCACATAGGGTTATCATATTTCTTCTAAGTAATCCTATTCCTCCTAATGAAGGAACCATAGCAGGCTTTCCCAAAATTTCCCAAGTTCTTTCTGTCATGATATTCACACGTGTTTCCTCATCTAGGACACAATGTATGTCAAAGTCTCCTATTCTTGTTTCTATGCACTCTTTCTCCTTTAAGATTTCTTATAAGTTGATATCTCTATGATCATTCATGATTTCTTTCATCTGTAGTAATACAATCTTTGATCCTTTCTGGGGTTCTATCATATCCTTAGTTTATTGTCTTGTCTCATAGTTTTCTTGTCTAATATTCATCTTTTCAACCTTAGCAATCATTCTAGGGAAATCCAAAACTTCATGTCAGGTAGCCTTACAAAAAAGGAAAATAGGACCTCTACAAGGGAATTCCTTAGCAAGATGTCTCGGTCTTCTACAACTATAGAAAAGAGTTAATCCTCTATTTCTCTTGAACAATCCCCAACCTTTCCTGTATTGCACATTGGGATCACAATAACTAAACTGCAAAAAATTCTTTCTATGATCCTGCATCAATTTGTTAGTCCAAACATTCTTTCTATGCATATGGATAAGAAACCTTTCATTATTTCTATTAGACCTATTCGTATCAAATCTTTGTTCTTCTAATTGTGCCCTAGGACAAAATTTATCAAACATACCTAGATTCATTCTTTCGAAACACATTTTTTTACTTATCTTACCTTTCTCAGAGAAAAAAATCTTCAAGATCTTACCTATTTTCTTTCGATCAAACTTCTCTTCTTAGCACATAGCTTCACAAGTCAAGTAGAATACTGCACACTAAAGTGGTAGATCTACTCACAGAGCTTTCTATTTTCTTCATCTCCCAGCAATCACAGTTTCGGTCCCAACAACAGAACCATTTGTTGGCACAGGGGCAGACCCAGGGTTCAATGCTTCAACAACGCACCAACAAAACCCTAATTACCGATCCTTTTGACAACACCTGCAAATAAGATGAAGTCTCACCCGAGGTAGAGGTAGGGGTGGTTGCAGGACTCAAATTTCTGCAACCTAGCTGGGACATAGATATGTGATTACACTACTCTAACAAAGCACTTAGCAGTTAGCATTCATCATATTTAATCGTTATTCACATCGCAGATCCAAACCGTAATTACAGAACAAAGTAGTATTCAACCAGATCTAACACATCTAATCACATAGTATATGGAAAGAGATCAGATCTAGCATTCAATCACATCACTAAGCACTTAATCTATCATACCGGATTCATCTAAACATTCATTGTTGTACTAAGCTTAAATCATATGAACAATATAACAACCATAATGCACAAAGAAACCATAACACATGACATACGTGGTTCACCTCAACGTGGGGCTACATCCACCAACTCTTCTCTTATTTATTATCTTCTATCAATCTTCTTACATGCACAGAACCCAAAAACCCCACTCCACATAAGACAAGAGATCTACATGCACCTTGCCAGATCCTCCTTTCCCGAGTTATGTCATAGCACAAAGCCTTCTTACACAATATTCACACTAGCTTCTTACAATCACTTGTACTTAGCTCTCCAAGTCTTAACACATAGAATGGAAAAATCCTCTAGCTCTACACTAAGCCGATTCTACTAGGTCTATTCACTTAGCACACTGGCACTTCTTACATCGCGTAGCTTTCTATTTAAACATTAAAAAATGGGCCTAAACATGGGTAAAACCATGGGCTAACATCCCATACCCGTTACATAAGCCCTAAACCCAAAATTTCCCTAAAAAGGGGCCAAGATCCTACGATCTCTGCTTCGCCTCGCACTCTGTCTTCGACCAGCTTGTCGAAGTCCCAAAAATGGTCAAACATGACCAAGGTTCTTAAAACCTTGGTTGAGGGCCAACACCTTACCATAGGAACTTAGGATAACATAACTTTATATCCATACCTTAGATTTTAGGAATAATAATATAATATTCCTTTGGGATTAAGCCCTCTAGCTTAGCCCCTTCCTAGGCTCTTAGCCCCCTTTCCCTTCCTAGTGGAGTTTAGTCCCCCGTACTCTTTTACATGGTTGGTCTATCGCAATGATGTATTTTTCATTAATATTTCCATGTGAATACATTTACATTTACATCACAAATATATTGTCCTTTTTACATCCTGTCTCACCAGCCTAAGTACATTTGTATTTACATTTAAAGCTGGGATTTGGCCTAGGCGTATTACAGTAATCTAGTAGGGTGACATTTCTTATGGTTATGGATATCTAGTCTATCATTAATGGAACAGACATCTTTGATACATATTTTGTTACATCTTCTAAAAAGGTCTCTATGATTGTTGGAAGTTCTTCGGGAGTATGAAAAGTTTTAAGAGTTTGTGCCATCCATTCCAGTGTGCTTGTATTATTCTAAATAACCTAGGGAAATAGTTCACATCTTATGTTATTTATTCCTTGCATCTAGATTTAATGACCAACTCATACAATTAAGAAGTGAATTTGAAATTGCTTATGGAACATTTTTCCTAATATGATATATGTATTGAAAAAAACCTTGGAATGAAAGCATTCAGGTTATGATAGCATATAAATTTGATTTCTGACACCATAAATATGCTAGCCCAAGTCTAGTTTGTCAAAATATTTCCCTGGAATAAACTAGTCACACTCTTACATATGCACCTTTCTAAAACCAAAATGATTAGAGTATTGGAAAACTTCACCAGGATTTCAATGGATTATTGTTGAGTTTCACAACAAGTAGATGTGTTTTAGTGATGAGACCTGCATGAGAAAGGGGGTTGTCCTAGTTTTGTAGAGAGGGGGGATTGTCCTATTTATGAATATAGAGCCTCATCCATCATTAGCTAGCTCAAAATCTAGAATAGTGGGCCCCAAACCATCATTAGATTGATTAACATCCTCTTATGGCTTATTTCTTTCATATAGAGAGAAGATAAGTCGTATAAATATGTCATTATGACATTGTTGTGGAGGGATACGAGGGATACAAGGCCACAATGGTGACATTATTGTCTTTCACACAACTTGGCCAACTCTATGTTTTGGCCTCCCAACAAACTATCTACAATGTGTAGAAGGAGTGGGATATGAATAATAGGGGACTCCCTTCTTATATCCCCCTCTAGCCAATTCTATAGTGTGGGAACAAATGAAGGGGACTCCCTTCTTATATCCCCCTCTAGCCAATTCTTTTACTATGTGAAAATAATTTACATATACAAATTAGAACAATTAGAGGTTTATCTCTACTCTAAGGGTTTCTTTATTGTTAAGTTTTCCAATCTTGTTGATTATCATAAATTATTAGAAGAGGGCCATTGTTTTTGTGGTATAGTGGGACTTTTTGTTATTCCATTGTTTCCTGGGGTTTTTATCAACAATCACCTAGATAGAATCACTGAAATAATTTAATATATCACTGAAATAAAGGTTAGGGTAGCTTAAAAAACATACCATTATTTCCCTCCTTTCCCTTAGTATCATATGGTCCTCAATAGTCTCATGCACATGTCTCATTCTCGGTCTCAGATGGCCCTCGATGGTATCATGTGCAGGCCTCAGTCTTGGTATTATATGTCCCTCAGTCTTGGTATAAACCATCTATCCCAATCATAGAGTGTCGAATTGTAGAGTGTCGACCTTCTATCCCAAATCACACCTACACCCACAAATTGCATAGTGTTAACCTTATATCCCAATCACATGCACCCACAAAGTACAACAAGTTGTGTTGGGAAGTATGTCACTCCTTATTGAGAAAGGAGAATTGGATTGTAATGTAAGGAAGGAGATATGATGAATATAATTTAGAAAAATATGGAATACCATTGTGGAGGGACTTTGATA
Organism: Picea mariana; assembly: GCA_032191745.1. NCBI lineage: Eukaryota > Viridiplantae > Streptophyta > Pinopsida > Pinales > Pinaceae > Picea > Picea mariana. The sequence continues at coordinate 36,213 of JASDQU010948635.1, forward strand.
ATATACATATCAAGGACACTAGGGAATTCCATACTAAAACCCTAATGATTATAGGGACTAAACAATAACATATATACAATTGATTCATATACTAGGGAAGGGTTCATTTGTAAGATTACTCTAAGGAATATTATACATGGGAAATTAGAAATGAGAAAACTTCACCATTACATATTTGATGATATCTTATCTCTAAAGACGTATCCATATTTGGTGCAGTAAGTGTCGTAAAACCCATGTTTATGCATCCTACCTATTTTATATTTCTATATGGATTGTGGTTTTAATTGTTTACTTCAAGATTCTTAGGATTTCAAAGATGATTGTGGACAATATAATTTTCATAAATTCTAGGTGATATGTTTATTATCTTGTTGAATGAAATATGATACTTTTTACTCACCTATGAATTGTACTCACGATGATGATGACGACGATGATGATGAACATAAGGGGAGTGGGACCCATAGGAAGTACAAAAAACCCTAATATATAGTTTTTTAAATAACACATCATCTTGCAAGAAAATAAGAATGATATGTTCATTTGTAGGTAGGTAGGTTTATAAATAAATTAGAGGTTAAAATGTCTCCATTTTCCATACATTAGGATTATATATATATATATATATATATATATATATATATATATATGTTAATGGTTAATAACATGTATACCTTTGTAGACTTTAGCAGTCAATTTTTTGTGGAAAGGGGGTCCCTTGTCCCACAAATAATGGGGTCATACACCAATTCGGTGTCTGGCTTGGACATGACCTTAAAATTATGTTGTTGTTGTTGTTGTTGTTGTTGTTATAACACACACACACACACACACACATTGTGTATCCCTCGACGTACCCGTTTGGAGGGGGCGTCACATTTCTAGGAATTCCCATTTCTAAAACTAATACATGTTTCAAATTTTTATTCAAATTAGGTGGAAATATGGGAAAAGAACCCATACACATACAATGAGAAACCTCTAGATAAAGAAACAAAGACTATGTTGAGGTCTCCAAATAGATGGTACTCAAAATGGTGATAGTCTAATGAAGATCAAGAGAAATGTTCTACCTTTGGAATGAGAGCGATGAAAACCAGACTTTGGATAAGAAATGAAAGGCACAACACATATCCAAGTGGTTGTTCTAGAAAACCCATGAAAATTTCCACTTGTTACTCAAGTGAAATCCTATAATGATTTCGAACTTTATTTTTATTTATCGTAATCCACTTTGAATGTGGTGAATATGGAATTCTCCATGGTATCCAACTAAGTAACTACAAAAACAACTATAATATAAGGCTCCAAAACAATGTTGAACAACAAAAAACCTTTGAAGATGATTCAATATACATGTTTTCAATGTCTCATTTTATGGTTGTACTCCTTTGTTGGAACAAAATGTCTCATATACTTAAAATTGATTAAAGACATCTTGTATATCATTCTAAAAAGAGAACATATCCATAAAAATTTCAAAACATATTCAAGTCATCCTAATCCTTCAAGGTTAATAAGTGATTACATCAAATCTAGTTTGGATGTTACTCCATGATGGCCCCTTTCAGTGGTCGTTGTTTCTAGAAATTTCCAATGAAGATGCTATAGGAATGACAAACATGTTCATTGAAACCTTGTCGCAATACAATGATAACGATGATGAATAATTTCATCTCATTTACAGTTATGTTATAATTTTTCCGTTTGATACTTGAATTATTTGTGTGAGTCATATTTGAGTCTTGAAACCCTACCCTACCATCAATGCATGAATCTACTATTACAATGTAAAATTCCAATGCATAAACGCACAAACTGAAAAAATTTCAACATTGGCCTCATTCATAGGTCACTCTGATGATGGTATAAACCTCAATGATCTTATCTTGGTTTTAGAACTTGTGCATGGTAGATGAGCTCTTAAATCATCCTTTAGGCCCTTGAATACTATTTTTTTTATCCGTATACCATGTACAAACTTTAAGAGTCATTTGTAGTTCATAAACCTTGAAATGGATGACACATAGGCCATATATTTCATTTATAGGGCCTATGTTGTGATTTTATACCCTATGCATGGTGTGGGAGTCCTAGAAGTGTATTGTATAACTTAAGACATTTATAGTTCCACCTCATACCATGTTCATGACTTGGAGAAGCCTAGTTTGAAAAAATTCAATTTTGGCCCCTTTCATTGGTCGTTGTTTCTAGAAAGTTCCAATGAAGATGTTATAGGAACGAAGAACATGTTCATCAAAACCTCATCGCAATACGATCATAAGGATGATGACAAATACGATGATGGATAATTTCATCTCCTTCATAGTTAGGTTATAATTTTTTTCATTTGATTGCCGAATTCTTTGTGTGAGTCATATTTGAATATTGAATCCCTCTCATACTTTCAATGCATTCATCTATTATAACCATGTCAAATTTCAGTGCATACAAGCCTAAAATGAAAAAAATTCAACGTTGGCCCCATTCACAGGTTACTCCATGCAGGGTTAAATTAAAGCATAATTTTCACTAATTGGTAAATGGACAACCTTGAAAATTTTTAGGCGAACGAAAGTTAGAATTGGAGATGATGGTATAAAAATGAATTAGCTTCTAACGGTTTAGGGTTTAGGGTTTAGTCCAAGGTCAACCATGTGAAGGTGGAAGATCATATGTCCCCTCCTCCCCCTCACATCACTCTCAACTCCCTAATACCCAATTTATCTACTATAAAATATTTGAATGTTGTTGGATTACTGAGAGGGGGGTGAATCGGTAATAGATATTTTTAATCCCTTTGACCACATTATGCAAGTGTTATTTATCTTTATGATCAATATAGAATTATCATCTAATAAGTGAAGATTAAATAAACCATGAAAACATGAAAAACCATACACATACACAGTACACCAATATTTTTTTGTGGAAACCCAATGCGGGAAAAAACCACATAATTATTTTTCTTATTTGTCTTTAAGAATCACATTCATTGGAAGCACCAACTTCCTTTGTTTTCTATTTTCAAATGGAAGGAGGCTCTGACCCCCTATTTGCAGGCTACAACCTGATGGAAGCTTCAACTCCCCAATTCTCTGGCTAAAACCAGAAGGAAGATACAACCCCATGTGTTCTCTGGCTCCAACCAAAAGGTGGATACAACCACCTATCCTTTCCCTGTCCAACTTCCCTGAAACATAAGTGTCAAATGTAGAAACAAAATATGTCACTATCACAACCTATTCTATCAAATATGTCATGAAGAAACCTATCACTATATACTCATCAACCAATCTGATCTGATCACATATGCCTCAAACACTATACCACACACTTGTACCTCAAACCATGTGCTAGAACCTCACTGTTATACAACCTCTATCTGTACCAATAATGTTGACAACATACCTCAACCAAAATCCCTCAAACATGAACCAATACTAAAATTTTGTAGAACTACCTCAGATCAACTCTACAACAAGCCCTAAATTTCCAAGAGGGAATCCAACATATTTACAAGGAAAACCCTCAAATTGATTCATAAATTCAACACTACACATATGACAACCATACCTTTTTCTTCTTATAGTGTTCTTCTACCACGATTTTGACGCTGCGATTATGCTGCAACGAATCTGCTACCATGAATTTTCTGTCACAATTTTTATACTGCGATTTTTCTGCCGCATTTTTTTTCCTCGATTTTTCTGTCGCGATTTTTCTACTACACTTTTCCTACCGCAATTTTTCTGCCGCACTTTTATTGCCGCGATTTTTCTGCTACATTTTTTCTGTCATAGTTTTTTTGTCGCAGTTTTCTTGCCGCGATTTTTGTGCCACACTTCTTCCGTTGCACTTTTTGTGCCGCACTTT
>JASDQU010948638.1:11664-32584 GCA_032191745.1 Picea mariana
CCCAAAAAGACTTTCCTAGAGCCATTAAAAGGCTTTTCTAGTGTACATGAAAAATAGCCAAACATAGTAAGGCCCTGTAACATTATAAAATGCACTAAAAGGTCATTATGGGATCAATTATTCTATCTATCTAGCTATCTATAAGGAAGGGGCCCTCTCCCTCCCACTAGGTTGAGGCCCTTACATTCATTGTTTTGTTCCTCTAGCCACCTCCAACCAACCGCTTTATATTCTCCACCCAACTACTTTATATTCTCCAAGCAAATTCCCACAATCATTTCTACAATCAACCAACATAAGGAGGTATAGGGGGAGGAGACCTAGAGATAGAGGGGAATGACACTTCTTCGATCAATAGGTCGAACAATGCAGCGGGATAGAGAGGTAAACAAAAATGATATTCTAGTCACCCCACCCACATGTCTATATGAATGAAGTGATGCATTCATGTTACCATTCTACGTATGTAATATGGAAAATTCATGCATGTCCTTGTCTATTGATCCATATGAATTCATTCATGGGAGTGGACTTGGGTGCTTCTATTGGTTAGATCGAAGTTCGAGGCACCTCTTTTGTTGTTGAATATTGGCTACTAAATCCGAGTCTTTTGTTCTTGTACCCTTTTTTTTGTTGGAGCCGACTCATTCATGTTGAAGAAGCTGACTCACTCTACTATTCCTATTCTTTTCAATCATTGAAATGAAAGAGGCCTAAGTCTTCTACTTGTYTTCATTCATGCACTCGACTAATGCATTTTGTCAAGGGAGAGAGCATCCAAAATAGGCACTTGACATCCTGAGTTGTTTTTTGTTTTGAATTATATAAGACCCTTTCTTTTGTTTTCTGAACTCACTCTCTATGGTTCAAGTGGGGTTAGTTCCTTTCTTTAGGATCAATATATCACTGCACTTCTCTTTGTTCCTTAACCAAAATCTCTCTAGATGTATATAGAATGATATCACAAGAAGGCATGAATTTTGTGTCTCTAGCTACCACTAGCTTTGTTTTGCTCCTGCCAAGGAATATTATGATTGTATGTTGGCTTGCACTATTTATTGTTATGGACAAGGCACTTGGAGAATAGAGAATTGGGGGATATTTGGTCGGTTCATCTCATTAGTTCAGAGAGGACATCCATAGTTCATCATGTTCCCCCCACCTTGTCATCTTATTTCTTGTGTAGCTTCATCTTCTCACTTGTCCATACCCCTTTCTCCCCATAGTTAGGAGATAAATGTTTCGGTGAAAAATGTATCTCATTGTCAAATGAGTAAATGGAAGGAAGATAAGGAGGAAACATACACCAAACCAATAGGTGTGCCCCCAAGGGAAGTAAGGGAGACAAAATATAAGTGAATTTTGACTTGCATTAAGGTAATCCAATTCCCCTCCTCTGAATGGGTCTGACCTCCTTCTCTCCTTCCTTTGGTGGAATGGCAGTATGCAAGGAAGGATATATACCTGTGAAACATTTCTTGGGTCATTCTATTGGTGATGAGATGGTTGATATTACTCTCTCTTGTTATTGGAGAAGGGAATCTCAATCTAGTTAATATAGATGTCTATAATAGACTCGTTTATCAATTAGTAAGAGAGGGGCAAGGGTCCGAACCCTAAACCTCTGTCAAACCTTATTCCTAAACCTCTTTGATCCTTCTCCCTAAACTTCTTGATGTCATTGAGGGTTTATCTCCTTCATTCCCTAAAGTCTTTTATGAGTGGAAAAGTAATTATGACCTGAATACTGCAGGTTCAAATGCTCGCCCCTTCTATCAGTGCAATAAATTTTCCCTATATCTCAAATTATCCATTGCAGCATCGAATCAAAAGATAGGTCTTAATCAAGTAGAATGATACCTATATCTTGACGAACGTGATATTCATGTAGATGTTTTTTTCTCTTCCTGTTCCCTCCTATTGGGCAATAGGAAGTTGGAAGAAGCAACTAGAATTGAGCCCTTCCTTATATATAACCTGGCCTAGGTTTGGGAAGATATAAAAGATACCTTTCCTGAGTGATTATTTGTGATGAAATTTATGAATATGACCTAAGATCATGAACATGGCCTTCCCTATAGTTTATCACCCTTTTATTTTCCTCTCCTTTATTGAGTGAGCCATCATTTCTGAAGATACAATTTCCAACCAATAATTTCCATAGGTGAAGGGGTTGGAAGCACAAAACCTTGGAATTAGAAATAGAAAGGTTTATCACTATGATTCGAAATGAACTAATGCTATGGCAGGGTAGGGCAGTGCCATGCTACCATAGGAATAACAAAGCTTGAAGGGAAACTAGGACACTTAGAGGTGCCCAGGAATAGGATCTGGTCATCATTGAAGGTCCATAGATTTGGATTGATTGATGTGAGAGATTTCTTGAGTTTATCCCACATAATTGGTTCTTTAATTGGGATTCCTACAGGTTCCTTCTCTTGAACTAATTCATTGGGCCCCTTCCTATATGTAGGTAGGAAATTTTCTCTTTTTCCAGATGCGAAGTGTTGAATGCTAGTGGAGAGGTAGAGGTTAGACCCCTGCAAGCTTTAATCCCATTATGAAATCAATAGTGAACGCCTTTGTCCAATGGTTCCACTCTTCCTGAAAAACCTTACTACATCAATGGATTATGAAGAATCACCTCGGTCGATAATATTCTCTATATTGAATTGAATTTTTGAAATACTCATTTCAGAATTGAGATCTTTTTAACCAAAAAAAGGTCTCACTGCCAAAGGTTTCAATAAGGAATATAGATTAGCTCAAGAAGGTAAGGGGAGAGTGCTTGTATCAAATACTCTCTAACTGAATACCCACAGAAGAACCAGTTACCGGGAAAATGGGGAAAGGTACGGAGGTGAGGAGTTGCTGAAATAATAGTACATAACTCGGTATGTGAGCCTTAATAGAAAGAATTCAACTTGTCAATATTAGTTATAGGGTAATTTATTACGAAAATGTGAAGAATTGGTCTTCGACTATTGGTGTGAAGGGAGGTTCCTGAAGATGGATTCCCTACTATGCTCTACCTGCGACTGTCAGATTATGAACCAATTGATCTGATATCTGATCTAACATCCATCCCTGAAACACTGATATTACCTTTCTATCTTGACAAAGAATCAAAATCTCAGTTATTCGGGCATAACTAGAACCCAATTTCCAGTTCGTGGTCTTTCTCCTACTAATTTCCATTAGTCGAAGCCGTGGGATTGCATCTACTGGGTCTCTAGGGTACCTTGGCCTGAAAATATCCTCTAACCTTCTCTGGATTTCCTTGCCTCTACATAAATAAAGGAAGCTAGAACCTGTGAGCTATCTATGAACCTGGAACTGGTCATCTTGGTTGKTATTAAATATCTGGATGCAATATTCCACCTGGAAATGAAGTGGTCGAATTTAGCTAAAGCCAAGATTTTTATACGAACACTCCATATAATAAGGGTCTTTGGAAGGCCTTGTATTTATTCTCATCAAAGGGGATATATGTTGTACTTTTACAGGATAAAATAGTGGTGGGATAGATGTAAACACCTAGCAGTGCTACTCAAGACAGAAATCTAAGAACTTGACCAACTCTATGAATCTACGATCTCTTTGAAATAATTACATATAATAAAGTAACTAGAGAGATAAGAAAAACCAATTGTAAGTACATATATAACGAGGGTATAAATGAATAATTACATAAATGCATTACATAAGGCATAGTGACAGAAATGCATAATTACATAAATGCATAATTACATATATAATAGCAGTATTGTCAAAGGATTGACTTACCGATCAACTTTTCATTTTCACACAACCTTGCTAGTTGTGTTTTGGGGATGTTGATAAGAAGCTTCGCTCGTCGTCGTCATTTTGGGGGTGAGACACTTAACGCACATCACCCACGACATAATCATACCTTTCTTTTCAAAATTCAAGTAAGGAAATAAGTATACTTCATGATAGAAAAGATTTTCCATCCCCATTCTCTCTTTCTTTCTCATATTTTATTTTCTTTCACATATTATAAAGTAGATTTCTCCCTATCCGTTCATTCTTAAAGTATGAAATTAGATCCTGAGATGCAAAACTAACTTGTGGGAAGGAGAATTACTAACCATTGCACCAATCTACAAGTTGATGAGATCGGTCATGGTATCAATTGGAGAAGGTATTGCACATCTTTATGGATTGAATGAGATTCAATCTTGGGAAATGGTTGAATTTGTCAGCGGTGTGAAAGGAATAACGTTCAATCTTGAGAATGAGAATGTAGGTATCATGGTTTTTAGTAGTGATATTGCCATCAAAGAAGGATATATCATCAAGTGCACTGGATCTATTTTGTATGTCCTATGGGAAAGGCCATGTTAGGTCATGTGGTCGATGCATTAGGAGTACCTATTGATGTTAAAGGGGCTTTAATCTAGCACTTACTCAGATGTGTTGAAGCAAAAGCCCCAAGTATTATTGAACATAAATCTGTGCATGAACCTATGCAAATAAGGTTAAGAGCGGTGGATAGCCTGGTCCTTATAGGTCGTGGTCAATGAGAAATTATAATAAAGGGCCAACAAACTGAATAAAACACTATATCTTTTGATATCTTATCAAACCAGAGGTGAATGATTTCAAAGCCAACATTCTCTTTAGGGAACCACTAATTTCTCCTAGGTTTTATGGGTTGGAAGGTAATTGGATAATAAGGCACACATTTCATGACAAAAAAAGAGAAGTGCATTTAATACAAAAAAAGAGAACTGCATTTAAGAGAAAAACTCTGGACTATTTGAGAGCAGACGAGGCGATTTGTAGGGATACTCTCTTGTGTTTCCACCCATGTGATTTCTTTTTATCGTAAGCATAAAAATAAATATGGGATTTATAAACCCCAACTAAACACTACCATTGCCACTCTCATCAATAATTCATTTAGTTTCAATGAAATGAGTCACACTTATATATCCAAACTACATAAACCCATGCAAATTCGTCCTATCACCACTCCGCATACTTGAGATATAATAGTGATGGATGCCTTGTCCGAGTTATTTAATGAGATTTTACAAGATCTCTTCATGCCCTTCTCTCATAGATTTAGAAAGAAGCGTAACAACGAAACCTTATTTATTGATGTTCTCAATTCGTAGTAGCATATATAATCAAATATTTTGATAACCTTGATGAAGAAGAATGTAGAGCACTTGGTGTTGCTGAACATCTATCGGCATTCCTTTGATCTGGGTATGTCTCACTTGTGCCACACTTATCCATTGGTATGTTATGGCCGTCATGCTGATGACTTACTTATCACCTTTCATGCGACTATTCCAATGAATAACCAAATGAATGATCAAAGGATTCACCAATTCCTTCTCAAATCCATCAAGGAGCGAGAATCAGAACTCAAAATTAACACAGATATGGTGTGTGAACCCTTTCTCTTCTTTGGAATTTGTGTCTTCATTGAGAAGGGTGGAAACATGGCTCCCATGGCCATAATCCATCACGAAATCCAAAAAATGGGGCCTCCTTGGCTTAATAAATTTGGCCGAGAAAAACATAAAAATCCCAAACCTACTATCCAAAAAATGGAAGATAAACAAATCATTTATTTTTACAATAAAAAGGTAGTTAGGTACCATTCCTTTTATTATGTTTTTTCAAATGCTATCTCTTTAAGAGATTCATTAAAATTTCAAACACTATAAAGGTGTGAGGAGAACTTAGTTCTTTCCAATGAGATGAACATAACCTCTAAAAAAAGATATGGTCCGATATTGGAAAGGGAGAAAGTGTCTTTTATAGTGAGAGAAAAATTGATCTAATAAGAATGTAGAGTACTTGTTTCCCGGTATTAGGTTAGGGGGATGCGTAGTTCGACCCATGAAGATGAAGGGTGGTATTAGTGGTTACCACTTACCACAGTGGTCGAATGGGGGTGAAAATTCGTGAAAGAAAAAGGTAGCAGAAGGGTCCCCTTGTTGGGTCAAATCCCTATTTTCATATGCAAGGGGATTATCCCAACTTTGTGGTTGGTTTTATCTTTTCGTCCTATGGGGTAGGAATGCACATTGGGGAGAAGGGGGCCTTGAGGGAGATAGAGATAAAGTTTCCTCTCTCCATAGTGGATGGGAGGGAAAATTGTCCCTTCCCACGAAGGGATTCTAGTCTCTTCCCACAACTTTCCTTCTACTGCAAAAACACTACAGGTATGTGATCTTTGAAGAGCCCAAGGTTAATTCCACTTTGATTAAGTTCCATACCTTATCATCGACCATTCAATATGTTTCACAAATTTATTGATGGAGTAGGAGTAGATAGTTTTTCCCTGAGTTCTTTTTTTGAGATGAGTTCTTCTCGATCTCTAACTAAAGAAGTAGAATCTACGAACCCTAATGCTAATCAAATCCTACTTAAAAGTGTCAAAAAAACCAATCTCAATACACCAATAATTGACAAGTGGATGGGATCAAATCTATTTTGGATCTCTAACTAGAGCAGTAGAATCTACAACCCCTAATGATAATCCAATCCTACTTAAACTTTTTGACAAAACTAGTCTCAATACATCAATAATTGACAAGTGGATGGTATCGAATCTATTTTCGATCTTTAACTAGAGCAATAGAATCCATGACCCCTAATGCTAATCCAATCCCACTTAAAAGTGTCGACAAGTCTCAATACACCAAAAATTGACAAGTGGATGGGATCAAATCTATGTTCGATCTCTAAGTAGAGTAGTAGAATCTATGACCCCTAATGCCAATCCAATCCTATTTAAAAGTGTCAACAAAACTAGTCTCAATACACCAATAATTGACAAGTGGATAGGATCGAATCTATTTTTGATCTCTAACTAGAGCAGTATAATCTACGACCCCTAATGTTAATCCAATCCTACATAAAAGTGTCGACAAAACCAATCTCAATGCACCGATAATTGACAAGTGGATGGGATCGGATCTATTTTCGATCTCTAACTAGAGCAGTAGAATCTACGACCCCTAATGCTAATCCAATCCTACTTAAAAGTGTCGACAAAACCAGTCTCAATACACCAATAATTGACAAGTGGAAGGGATCGAATCTATTTTTACATAGATTAGGGGTCATCCTACCGAGAGAGGAGGAAGGCAAGGTTATACCATTTACTAGTGAGAGAGATTGTACCGCCAATGAGAGAGGGGGAAGGTGAGGGAGAGAGTTGTTGATTAGTGAGAGAGGGTGGAATAGATATATGGTTGATTAAGTATTTGTCGAGAGAGGAGAGTGACCTAGATAGACCCTTAATTTTTGGGGTGGATAAATCATTATTTCCAAAGTGGGACTCAAGTACACCTATTGCTCTATTTCACCAACCTTCCAACTAACTCCNAGGCAAGGTTATACCATTTACTAGTGAGAGAGATTGTACCGCCAATGAGAGAGGGGGAAGGTGAGGGAGAGAGTCGTTGATTAGTGAGAGAGGGTGGAATAGATATATGGTTGATTAAGTATTTGTCGAGAGAGGAGAGTGACCTAGATAGACCCTTAATTTTTGGGGTGGATAAATCATTATTTCCAAAGTGGGACTCAAGTAAACCTATTGCTCTATTTCACCAACCTTCCAACTAACTCCCTATATTTATCCAAACATTAAAAGACGATAAATTCATAAATCCCATCATGGAAATAAAGGAAAGTAAATTACTCCCATCCCCATTCTTGCACAACCCACTACTATTTCCTTAGTGGGACAAGGCATCTCCCACCCATCACTCTAGATGTAGAGGCAAATGTATATTCTAGATTACTAGTGGAAGGGGAGAGGTTTTACTTTCATCCCTCATGCCTATACCAAGACAACTTTATCCATTTCTTGCTTTCTACCCCTCACATCATTGATTGATTAAATTCTAAGTTTCAAATGGCATTCCTTAGATGTGATTGATTGCTGATCAAGGCGAGCATTAGTAATTGAATGGTGTCGCCAGTCTAGTGGATTTAGAGAAAGCCAAACATTAAATATTCATTTCTCGGTTCAATTAAGTTGTTCTGGGAGAAATAATTAATGAAGGAGATATTGGCTTCTATCTCACCCCAATCTATCGATTCATTCAATTTCTACTGATCACATCAATGTTGGAAGGGCACTACCTTTCTATACCACTACTTGTAGCATGGGTCATCTATATTGGCACTAACACTGGATATTGGAACTAGCACCAGAGGCATTCGACCAAGATGAACCAAGCCAAGCTAGGATAATCGACGAGTCACAATTACAAGTAAAGGAGGAGTGATCTAGATTGATAACACGTTTTCCAATTCAGATGGAGTGGAGAGAACTAACTAGTTTCCTGGGCTACAATCTATCTATTTGTTCATTATATAGAGGTAGAAAACTGGATGGAGATTCATGATTTCCCCCCTATATATCGATTATTAGGGTAGTATTCTATATGAACTAGTTCCCTCAATTAAATTGTCAACCCGGGGTATGTAAAATTAGATTTGTGGAACAGTATGAGCCAAGGAAGAAAGAAAATCTAATGGAAATATTGTCTAGCTAAGGAGATATTTTACCCTGGGGATCAACATTCTTTTTTATTTACAACTCTGTTTTTTAAAGAGATGACCTTTAAAATCTATTTAAACAACAAATTCTATGTAAATCAACCCTCAATTAATGAGCTTCAAGCAATTCTAGAACTATGAAGTATTTGAACTAAGTAGCCTTAAACAATATAGGACTATGGACTATCTCTAAATAAGCAAATAACAAGTACTCTATTTCAAAGATATTTAATCTATTCAATCTCTCTTTTAATAAGCAAACWTCAAGTAATCTATTTCTRAATTATTTGATCTATCTATCTCTGAATGAACAAGCAAGTAAGCAAGTAAGAAATTAATCTATCAAAACTATCTTGACAAGTGAACTCTATTCTTTAAAATAACTCACAACTATTTCTATCTTGCAAAGACTAAATGGTAATATACTTAACTAAAATCAAGAGTGTTATGACAATATTCAAATGTGATGATTGTGTCTTCGGTGGTGAATGACATCACGATGGAATCTAACCATCAATGATAATTGAAGTGGAATTAACTCAATGCTAACTTCTATATAGAAATGTAAAGTATGGATAAGGCAGTCTATAGAAAGTTTTGCCATCATAAAAGTAATACTTAATAATGTCTCTCTCTACATGTCATAGACAGTGGTATTTATAGATGATTACATAGCTTGAAAGGTCGACCACTGGAAGGGTCGACTCTCTCTAAAAACAGTAAATTCATTCAATTTATTGTAACAACAACATCTTTCTTAATAGTATTTGTGTGCCACTCAGCGGTTGCTGTAACTACCCAATCCGAGATGCATCGAGATCCATAGCTGGAGGTAACGAGGGGGCATAAAAACCCATATCCCCGATTCATCCATCAAAGGCTGCCAATGTACTAACTGCCATCTCCTATGAGCTCCGAGTGTCGGATCGAGTGACAAATGGAGTGATAGATTGAGTGTTGAATGAAGTGTTGGATGAGGGACTAGATGGAGGATCAGATCGTGATTCTGACCTATTGCAAGAAAATCAGAATGTTAGATCTTCATACTCATTTAACTGAGATGAATTGATCATAAAATCATTGCAAAAACGATAATTATACATACCTTGTGCGATTCCATGGAGAATTGATGTATAAAGCTTGATAATACCTTTAAAATGGCTAAATGAGAGCATAGAATRTATAATTTCRCATGAAAAAMGGATTTGKCCATTGGAAAAAATAATCAAAACAYSAACCYAGCAGYGAGAGYGGARTGAAAAACACMAAACTAGCGAGATTCATAAGTCACCTCTTCCTTTTATCGTGGGGGGTCTAGGGAATCGATATTATTAGTATTAAGGTTCCTTCAATTTCAAATAGGCCTTATTATTAAAATAAATGGGGAATTCAACATTTATTTCCATGATTCCCATATCTCTCTATTCACACCTTTGTTTCTATCTGATCCCTATGATCCATTCTTTCTATGGGGGGTGCTCTTGTGGGAAATGTTGGTGTTTGAATATTGGTATTTCAATATATGTCATATATCACTATGTTTTATTCCTCTCTCCTTATTAATGAGACCCATCCTCAGAATACCCCCTATGACCCTCCCTCTCTTATCGGTTGGATAGGTTTGAACCTATTTATTATTATTGAAGCAGTGACAAAATGTAGTCTTTTCTATTCCCCCTTACTATTATTATTTGAGGTTTGATGGATGGCTCCCCCCATTCCCTATCCAAGGATGGTATATTATCCCATTATTCATGGGTGGGGGGATATATATGTGTATGCTCAAGTTCCTTGGTGTCGGTTGGGTCCATCTATGTATATAGAAATTCCACCTTTATATATTTATATAATATAGAAAGACCTACTATTATTATTCTTGCATAGAATCCACTCCGACCAATATTATTAGTGGTACCTAGATAGACCAATCCTTTCTCATGATCCCCGATATTATTCTTATTATTAGTGCCAAGCTCACCTCTCGTAAGGTAAGGCTTTTTATTGGGCCCCTGCTACTACACTTCATAATCATGGTCCCTCGAAGAAGACCACCTTTGTTTTACACAAAATTACCTTCTAAACTTCAATTATATAGAAAAGAGGGCCTTAATAAATAAAGGAGGACCAATCTTTAGAAATTTGAATATTTTTACAAAAATATCACCAAGCATTTATAGTTTTCAGATGAAGGATTAGTAAGATTTGCCAAGGTTTCTACATTTTAAAATAAATTTAAATGCTTAAAATCATTCCTGATTAAAATATTCTAATTAATTGTTGAGTTTAGAAAGGGTTCCTAAACTCACTCATTAAAATTGTACATAAAGGAGAGATGTCATTGTGATATTTGATCATTGTGTAAGGATGGAGTTCGCATAAATGACTCTGCACTTGTACTAGGTGACTTGTAGTTTTCAACAAAGGGAAAATTTGCATGATGGAAAATATGGCCTAGGGTTGACGACTCTCTATTTTATGTTCTTGGTAGGGGAAATCACAGTGCACATGTGGCAAACAAAGGCAGCCGCAGAAAGAAGAAATTCTATAAGGGTCCGTACAGGTTTTTGTGCATGTACGTGGGTTTGAGTGGGAACAATCGCGTACGTATGAGGGTTGCAGTGGAAATATTCACATACATATGCGAGTTGCAGTGAGAACATTGTTTTACATCCGTATAGAGCTTCATGGACTGGTGTAGGTTCATACAGGGCTAACCGGTGATGTTAGCAGGTCATACAAGTGGTCTGTAGCATATTTCTGGGAAGAAGATATTTCCTAGATATTTGTTGAGGTTTGGTTTTTTTATTTGTATGGTTATTGGAGGACACAGTTGTCCTTAGTTTTTGGTGATATTTGTATTAGATGAGAGGAAAATGTTGTCCTCAGATTTGATGATATTGTATTGGTTGGGAGGGTTGGTTTTTCTCTCGGGATTTATGAATTTGATAAGGTTACAAGAACATAAATATTGTGTATCATATGTGTTGATGATTCATATCTGATCTTTTGTGTTTCCGCTGCTTGTAATTTCATCAATGATTTTTATTGTAAAATTGTTCATTGATGACAACGAGGGTTTTATTGTTATATCACTAGGAATCAATTTTCAGAACTAAAAATTAGTCACATAAGAGTGTATGTGAAAAATTGACATGGTATCAGAGCTTGGGATTTGAACAGAAGGGGATCATCTTTGATACACATAACTGCTACAATTGATTTCATATTTATTTTTTTGTTCTCGACAAGTCAGATGGTAAACACATTGAAGCTTGAGAATAGGTTGGAAGGGGAAACAAACTTTCGAGCATGGAAGGATAGGGTTCATCTCTTGTTGGAGGAGAATGACCTCAAAGAGTATGTTGAGTATGTGGTCCCTATCCTAACTGATCTAGTAAATTTTTTCATTCCACAAGAAGAAGGAAGTGAAGACTAGGAAGGTGTTGCTAGAGTCTATGAAGGATCACTTGATTCCTCACATTGTTGAGAAGACATCTGGAAAGGATATGTTTGATGTTATGGTAGGTCTATACCATAATAGGAATACATGTAGGATGTTGCATTTAAAGAATCAACTTCAAGTTATCAGGATGTTCAGTGATGACACGGTTGTGAACTATCTTATGAATATTACATAGATCTGAGATTCGTTTGTGGACATCGGTGACAAGGTAGAGGATGTTGAATTTGTGATTGTAGTGTCAAGAGATCTTCACAAGTCTTGGGAACCATTTGTATACGGGATTTGTGCATGAGACAAGTTACCAGACTTTGATAGACTATGGGTTGATTGTATTCAGGAGGAGACTCGATTGGTTTCCATGGATTATATGGATGGCATGGTGAAGAGTAGCAATGATGAGAACCAAACCCTTGTAGCCTACACTAGGAATGGAAAAAGAGGTTATCCAGGAAAAATAAGTTTTCCACGGAGAAGGGCTTCTCTTGAGAGAGAAGCATATCTAGAGCTGAGACAAGGGGAGGATAATAGTAATAGTAGATGTTTTGAGTGACATGAATTTGGCCATTATGCTTCACAGATTCCACACCAAAGGGGAAGGGGAAGACGACATCAAGAATTAGAAACAAAGGTTGATGATGTTGCATACATGTTCCAAAGGGAGATCTTATTGGTCTCCTCCCTTTTAGGTACAGGTTCCAGTTGGGGGACTTGGTCGATCTATAGTGGAGCATCTTTCCATATGACAGGTGCTAGATAGTTATTTGACAGCTTCATAGAGACTGGCTCAAACCTCTGTGTAGAGCTTGGTATGGGAACCAAGCATGCAGTATGAGGATCTAGTATGGTATCATTTAGGTTGGATTCAAGAGATGTGATAATATGTTTGAATGTGTTATGGGTGCTAGAAATTACGAGGATTGTTCTCTCAATATTGGATATTGACAGAAAGGAATACCACATATTGTCTCAAGAAGGAAATGTGTTGTTTGTACCTAGAAAATATAGATTCATATTAGTAGTGGTTATTGGAGTTAGAAGGAGAAACCTATATATGCATAGGGGGCAAACTATGCATGCTATGACTAGTAGGAGAAGAGAGACAGATGAGGAGGAACATGTGACTACACTAGTGGTGAGAAAGGTGGCCCCACTAGTAGCAAAAATGCAGAGGGAGTAGGTAGCTCTATCAGTGATGAGGTAGGTAGACATAGCAATAGTGCTGACTCAAAGGGAGCCATATTTCAAAGGGAATCAACCCTTAGGATATAGTAGGGAAGAGAAACCTATGAGGACTATTCAAAATAGATTAGACTTCAAAGGATATCATCAAGCTCAAAGGGAGAAAATGGCTCTAGAGATTGTACAAACTCAGAGGGAGTCGTGAGACTCATAGGGGGTATGAATTCAGAGGGATTCATGAGTCTCAGAGAGATATTCATCCAGACAGAGGGATTTCCCCTTCAAGCTCAGTTGGGAGAGAGGCATCTTCTAGGAATGAAAAATGGGTGTCAGGGTTGAGGACACCAAATGGGAGGTTCAAATGTAGGAGGCTTCTAGGGCATGTGAGACCTCCATGGAGGAACTAGTTGATTCAACAAGTGTTTCTACAATGACAGAGGAGGAATCCAACAGAGAATAATGGGAATTAGGATCTAATTTGATCACAAAGGGAGAAACCAGTGAGGCAAATTGGACAACATTTTTTGCTTCAGTGGTCAATGATGGAACCATTCAAGAGGACTGGAGTGTAGATGTGGGAGCATATGTAGTACATGAGATAGAGTCACTTACAGGATGCAAGAGAGAGATATTTATAGTATTGGAGGTACATACAGATGTTGGAGGATAGGATACCTCCCTTTCCTAGAGGGGGTGTTGATTTTTGTAGCTTTGGGATGTATTCCCACAAGAGGCCAATGTGTCAAGCATGTGGGAATATTCATTGGCACTAGATTATCCTTTATTGTTAGTGAAATTGGCCTCAAAATGAGACTAGGTCCTCATGGGATAATTGATGGGATTAGTGGTTTTGTGATGGGGTATCACACCCGCAAAGAGGAACAAAATATTATGATTAATTGTTGAGTTTAGAAGGGGTGCCTAAACTCACACATTGGATTTGTATATAAAGGAAAGATGTCATTGTGATATTTGATCATTATGAAAGGATAGAGTTAGAATAAGTGTGTCTGCACGTGTGCTAGATGACTTGGTGTTTTCAGCAAAGCGAAATTTTTCATGATGGAAAATCGAGCCTAGGGTTGAGGACTCTATATTTTTTGTTCTTGGTAGGGGAAAACACATCCCATGCGTGGGAGAGAGAGGTAGCCGTAAAATAAAGAACATGTATGAGTGGAGAAAGTTGTACAGAAGGGTCCATACAGGTTTTTGTACATGTACATGGGTTTCAGTGGGAACAATTGTTGGCACAAAAGTGATCAGACTAGGGTCCTCTTCTAGTTACCAACAAAAGGCACTGATGTAGTCTAGTGCACTAGCATTTTCATCTTCCCAGGAGGAAAGAAGTCTTACCTGAAGCGCAACCAAGACGAATAGGAGAGGTAAGGGTAAGGAGAATACTTAGAAAGATCTCTGAAGTATCAAGATTCATATTATCCGTGCACAAGATAGTTTAAACCTATTGAATTTCTGAACATTTCCTAACTAAGAATGGAGAAACAAAGTTGTGTCGACATTCACATGAAATCTATAATCATTTAAGAATATCGAAAATAAAAGATAACAAAACATAAAATTACTAGAATCAAAAGGCTAAATACACAAGATGTTTTATTTTTAATTGGGTCTCCCATTGTATTATCAAATAACAAGTCTCTTCTCAGAATACAAGATCATCTTGAGTCACATATATAATTGGTCATGTGAACGATAATCAACGAGTGCTTCTACACCAATGCGAGACAAGGTTATATAGTCCCTTGATCTTTTCAAGCCTACAATAATATATGAATCTATTACATTATCAGTCTGGTTCTTAACCCAGAACTCCTGATTTAGCTAGGCTAACAATAACAACAAGTCGAACTAGACTCAAACTTGGACTCGACCTTTCCCAACCTGCCTAAGCTTAACCAAAACTTACCAACCATAGATATTGTTATAGTCATAGTGAACCCATATCTATAACCTGATCCAGGCTTGTTGGTTGAGAACCCGAGAGTTCTCTCTTCTTCTTGATTCGGTTGCAACCTCTTTCTTCAAAACTCATGTTGCACTGTCCTTCCAACTGTTTTTTGTTCTAAATGTTTCTTGTTGCACATTACCTTTTCTTCTCTTTTTGTTACTTCTTTTGTTCGGTTGTTCGGCTCTGAATTAGTTTGCACAAATTATTTTAATCAAATTGAAGGGCCCAAAAGGCCTCGATCACAACCCTTGACTCATCCTGAGTTAAGTCTTTAACTCTTTTGTGGTATCTGGGTTGGCTTGTTATTTGTCCTTGTCTTTTGCTTCCAGGTTTCTTCCACTTCCATATTGGCCTATTTCTTCTTTGAATCCTTCAAAGGAACAACCCAACTATGGTACTAGTTCCAGGGATTTCTTCCTAACTTCCTAGAAGTTTTTGATCTTTTCCTGCCTCTTCCTATCAAGAACTGACGCTTCGATGACAAACTACTGGGTTGCACTTGTGGTGAATTCTTCTGGCTTGGATGCAACAAGGGAATTCCATTTTGAGTCGGCTATAGCATCCAATTGATGCATTTGTAGGTACGTGGTTTGGACTACTAGTGGAAATTATCAGATTTCTTTCTTGGCTACTCTTCGAGCTTCAAATAGTGCATTTGGATCATTATCCACTTGCTAAATTTTGTCAAACTTCACTTGTTGTTCTAGCAGAACCAGGGCTTTAGCTGCTTCTTCATTGAGGGATTGGATCTTTAAGTCCAAATCCTCTAGTGTTTGTTTGTGTCGCAAGATTAATCCCATCCAATCACTGACCTCTTTGAATATTGTTTTTCACTCTGCAGTCCTTTTATGTAGTGTTAGTCTGGCATTGCTTCCTTCCAGAATAACATTTTCCAATTTTTATTTTAACTTTTGGGATTATAATTTGGCTTCTAACTTGCTTTCCCACAACTACACTTCTATATTTTCTGCTCATTCTGTGAGATCATTCCAGGCTACCTGAACTAGTTCAATCTATTCTGTGGGGTCATTTGTTGCACTGGATTCTGGTATTTAAGGCGTTGTCTTTCTTAAAGTTGTTCGGTACTTTGTTAGTTTTTCCTTTAATTTATCGGTGTCCCTTTGTTCTTGATGGATCCTCTTCTCTAATTGGTCGGTAGAGGCTCTGATTAGGCCTACTAGTTGTGGCATTAGAAAATGAGCGAACTCGTCGGATGTAATAGTGGTGTCCAAGGGTAATATTTATTGAAGCAACAGTCTGCTATCCATGGAGTGTTCTGAGGGTGTCTCACTTCTTCTTCCCCTAGAGCTGGACCTCACAATTATTGTGCGAGTCTGGTATTCATAGTCATTGGAAGTAGGAAGAGAACCTTTGTCTTTTCCAAGAAAAGTTGTAGTATTTCTGCGCACTGTTGTGGATTCTAGAGTATTGGCTCTAGTTTTTCTTTCGGTGATGTTGCACTTTGTCTTGATGGTGTTTTATGTTATGTTTGAACCAGTTGTGCTCCTATCTCTGTTGGTAGAGAAACTTATGGAGTCTCTCTTGTGATCATTGGAACCTCAACATTGATCATTGAAAGCGGACTCTAGGTAACCAGAAATTGTGGTACTAGGGTGAGTGGTGGGACTTTAGGTTTCTGGCTTTATACCGAAGGCAGAGTGACCAGAATGGGTATAGAGAGAGTGATTGGTTGGATTGAGGCTGAAGTATTGAAGGTAGTGGAATCTTCCATGTTCGAAGATGGTTCAGGGATATCCATTTGCATTGGTTCAGGCGAAGTGGGATGTGAGGGAACAATGGTATATTTCGATGGCGATGGGGATTGCTCAATAATGAGAGTCATGTATGATTTGGTGTCTGACTTAGGGTCATCTGTGATATTAATCAAATTCTAGGAAACACAAGTGGTTTCCCTGGTATGAGGTAAAGTCATGGATATTGGCTGTGGGTTTATGACTTTGGCATGGGAAACACAAGTTCGGGGTTTGTTTATTGAGACATCTCCTATGAACGCAATAGCTAGGATCTCATTGACATCCTTACCTGATATCACTTCTTGTTCTGGAAGCTATGGAAATAATGGCAACATCCTCTTCTTCCACTCTAGGGGTTTCTCTTCCTCTTCTTCTTCTTCTGAATATCTCGACATTTGAACATTTTGTTTCTTATCTACTACGATGGAACTCGGCCCTTCTTCTTCATCATTCCCCTTTTTCTTCAATAGTTATAGTGGAAAGAGGTAATGCATACCTAACTTGCAAGGGTTGCACTTAATGTCGTTCCACGACATAAATTCTTTGTCATATGTAGGGTAGTTAAGGAATCTTCCATGGAAAATTTCAAAATGATATCATACTGGCTTACCTCCCTACATGAGGAATTCTCCCATATAATACCCACTTTCATCCATATCAACATTGAAATGCTTATGAAAATTAGGTAATACATGAACTAGTGCTTGAATGGTCTTTCATTTCAACTCATCAAAATATTTTTTCTAGTTCTTCCCAGTAAAAAATCTTTCCAGTGGTTGTTATGGGATGGAGTGGTGTAGCCACATCTAAAATGTATTCTATAACTTATATAGGTATTTTTAAATCCCAACAAAGATCCCAACTTCAATGACATTAGTAGGAGATGGCCACTTGAGGATGGACCCCATCTTTGCAGGATTTATCTTCAGTTCCCCTTCACTAATTTCATAGCCCATATACACCAATTATTGTTGAGAAAAATCATATTTCTTAAGGTTTTCCAATAGTTGATTCCTTTTCAAGGTCTATAACACTTTCATGATATGTGAGATATGCTCTTCCTAGATAGATCTATAAACCAATATATCATCTAAGTACACTATTAGAAATGAATCTATAAAGGGACACAATACATCATTATCAAACACATAAATGTAGTTGGTGCATTACATAAACCAGAAGGAATTACTAGCCATTCATATAAACCTTTCCTTATCTTAAGGGTGGTCTTCCAATTTTCTTCTTTTTTCACTCGTACCTAGTAGTATCTTGATTTGAGAATCAACTTGGCAAAGTACTTGGCATGGTGATATTTTTATACCAAGTCATCAATCTTGGGTGGAGGGTATTGATTGTAGAGGGTGATCTTATTCAAATACATGTAGTTGATACACATTCTGACTCCCATTCTTCATTGGTACTATGATGATAGATGACCAATAAGGTGAGATGTTTGGTCACATCACTCCCTGCTCCAATAGTTGTTGCAACTATTTCTTCACTCATTTTATTATAGGATGGACTATATGTGAAACCCAATGTTTGGCACACGGGATTCAATCATCAATTTTATGTCATGCTCCACTTCCCTCTTAGATGGAAAAATTTTAGGATACAAAAAAATTGCTCTATATGCTTGCAATAGCTCATCCAACTAACATTTGTAATATTTAGTATATCCCTCTAAATATTCTCTTACTTGTATTGATTCATTTGGTGGTTGATCCTCTCTTAAGAAGAGAAATACAAACTTCCTACTAAAATTGATCAATGTCTTGGCCTAATTATCACTTGATAGAGACATCTTCTATTTACCTTTCTATGCATCGATTATGAAACACTTCCCATCCTTTGATCAAGAATTACTATCTTCCTCTCCTTGTAAAGATTGCATCCCTTAAGTACATGTAGGGGATTTGAAATAGTACATCATAGACATTAAGTGATAATAAATTTACCTCAACTTCATCAATATTGTTTTCACTTATAAAAAAATTGATCTTACACTACTTAGAGACCTTGAGCTTTGCATCCTTATTTACCCATTCCAATGGATATGGGTGAGGATGGTCATGAACTTCCAATCTAGGCTTCCTAGATAGATATTTTTCTTCTTCATCTAGATCTTAGTATCAAAAATTTTATTCATCTCTTTCTCTTCCTTGGGATGGAGGATACTTAGCTTCACCTTGTAGTGTAGACATTCTTTGCATCTACATCCAAGATACCCTTTACTTAGTTGCATAAATCCACTACTAGCATGTTCTTCTTCTTGAGATCCTTCTCGCGCTCCTTTGTATTCATCTTTAGTTGTATATTCCAACATTTATATTAAGCGTGACCATCGATATTATAATTATTATAGTGGTTATTTAGATCCTTTCACTTTCTTTTCCACCTTCGAAACATCTTGGCGGTCTTTCTACTTGGAACTACTTGGTTGTCCTTTATTCTTACTGATATTCTCCAAATATTATGCTTTCACATAAGACACATTAAATCTCCTAGGTTTAAATAGCATCACTTTCCTTTGTTAATGACTATGTACACCACCCAAATACTCAAGGAATACATCTAGGCTCTTGGGAGATATACCCAACATAATGTCCATTTTCCATAACTCGACAATGTGCTCTTGCACACTCTACCCTGGATTCTACTGGAAGTAATGCCAATGGATCTATTATCCTCTTCATACCCAATAGGGTAAAACCAAGACTTTATGAGGGTTTTAAACACCTCCTACTTAGTTACTGGAGGATCACCCTCCAACCTAATTCTCTTTGTGTGACTTTCCCACCAAGTTTGAGCTTGGGCCTCTAATTTTATATGCAAATGAAATATTTTTCTCTTCTAATTTGATATGAACTTTAAAATAAAATTCTAACTATTCCAACCATTGATTCAACTTAACAACATCAATCTAACCTTAGTAGGGCATGATGTCTACTATTACTTCCACTTTTAATAGAGATTAGGAAGTGATGGCATTCGAACTTGATCTCTCTTTTTTTCAGCCCTTTTCTTGAATCCTTTTATAGGTCTTTGTTATCTTGAAATTTATCTCCTCATCAAACTTATGAGTTAGATCCACCAAACTCCACAAAAGGTCCAAACTTTTTCTGTAGAGATTTCATGAGGATGGCCATGTTGTTAGAGATGTTAGTGACTTATGCTTCTATCTTTGAAAATATCTCTTCCAACTCATGTCATGGATTTTTACTGTACTCATACACCATGGCCATGGTTTTTAGACTTTAAGTCAATTTCTAGATCCTCCAACTTCCCACAAAAACCCCAAATAAAATGGATTTGATAGAGATATAATCTATAAAATACCATGGATATTACAATAGAATAGTTCGTCACAATAGATCTTGCAATATTATGAAATCTCCTATTATATTTTGTTTTACTTAGATTCTAGATTTAATATTACTATGTTAATACATGAAAAATTGAATAAATTGAAATTGAAGTGAAAGAGACATACCATCCACACAATGATCACAAGATGAACCTTGAAAAAAAACATTATGATAAAAACCCAACTAGAAGATGGGGCCTATGATATACACTTTTCTTCTGAATTATGAAATGCAAAGAAAAATAAAGGGGCACTCACTATGTATTTACTATGGACAATGTGGCTAGTATGGATGCTATAAAATCTTCTACTTCCTTTCCTAGCAACCCAACATTTAACGTAGCCTCATATCCGGGTGAAATCATGAAGGTGGGTTACACTTTTGCTTGTTTTATGACAAAAAAAACTGTATTTTCACAAGTTATTCAACTTCCGACATATAAAAGTATTCTTTTTATTTAGAGTTTCACTTTACAGTAAAAACAAAACTTGTGAAGAATTGTGTTAGCTTTCTAATGACTATTTTTCAAATTTTTTTTTATCACGATTTGATATGTCAAATTGACAATTGTTTAACAGTATGTTTCTTAAACACGAAATGAATGATAATGAGTTACTTATTTCTACAACAGTGT
>JASDQU010948640.1:18635-32637 GCA_032191745.1 Picea mariana
TTTATGTGTGTAAAATTTGGGTTTTACAAACAATCTAAGGATGTGCTATGTAATTCCCCAAATAAAACACTTAGACCTACAAACCCCTTGGGGAGAATAATCACTTAAGAATCTACTTCTAAAGAGCAGAAAGTGGACTCTATTTCTAATATGGGAATAAAAGCATGAAATCTAAGGATGTTCAATGCTTTATGCTTATTGACTAGATCTAGAACATAAATGACCAAGAACTAAGGGATAGTATTTACCATTACCACCATATGCTTCTCCAATGAACATATTGCTCCTCTTATGGCCTTGTGCTTTTCCTTTGTCATCCAAAGAAATTTGTAAGAAAAAGTATCTCCAATTCACCCTAGATAAATATCCTTAACAAGATGCAACACTAGAATCCAAGACTTGAGCAAAATTTCTCCACTAATTTCCAACAAATTTACAAATGAGGAAGAGACTCATTTTATATGAAGAAAGCTCAAAAACTTCATGAAGAAAATACAATAGATCTCTAACCTCCTTGCCTCAAAATAGAAACTCTCTAACAAAATAGGGAGGATAGAGTCAAAATACAATATAATAATTTGAGTTAGCATAAACAACTCCTTAAACAAGTGAGCTCCCTCCAAAACCATTGTCAAAACCACCTCTAGCAAGTGTAGATGGTCGAGAGCTAGTGCRCCCTCCAAAAAGTGTGCTAACCACCTCARGTAGTCACATGTGTGGGCCAAAATATCCTCGTGAAAAGAGTGCACTATCCAAAAAGTGTGCTAACTACYCATATGTGTGGCCAATAAAACAATATATCATGTGATAACCACCTCATACAACCCAACATGTGAGAATACTAATCARAGAGAGAGATATTKCTCCCATAAATGTTCCAACAAACTAGTAACCACCTCAACAAACTCAAGAAATGGTCCATGCAAGTGTAACAAACTCCAACTTCCTCAAACCTGTGGTCAAAAAGGTGTAACAAACTCCAACTTCYTCACACTTGTGGTCAAAAAGGTGTAACTAACTCAACAAGCTACATGTGTGAGGGAATATCTCCAAGCAAACAAGTACACCCCCCATAAATAATCTAGGCGGCACATGTGATGTTGTGGCATCCATGTCACATTGTCCAATGCATTGTCACAGATCCCTATGTAGTGGCATATATCTCAATGAATGTGCACATATCCCAATGTAGATACACAAATGCCAATATAGTGTCATGGATCTCAAGAAAATGTCACAATCCCAATGAAAATATATAGGTCCATATGCTAGTACAAGGATCTCAAGGTAGTATCATGGATCTCAATGCAAGTACACAAATATTGAGGCATAGTACACATATCTTGATGCATAAATGCAACTCCCAATGTAAATACATGAATTCCAATGCAAGGCTCGCACTCATAGTGGCAAGTCAAGCCTCAATATAAAAATTATTAAATAGTGCACACTAAGTGATCTCTTCTAGCAACATCATAACATTTATTTAATTTTATAGCAACATCATAACATTTATTTAATTTTAGAACTTGGCTAAGTTTTACCATGGAGGGACAACTTAACCCTTATTACATGTGACAAATCCTAAGACAAAAAAGTATTTCCTAGATCACTAAGTTAGGAGTATGTGCAATGACAGATGGTTTGACATAGATGAGTAACTTCATGAATTGACTTACATAGCTAGACATAAGACCTTTAAATATGTTCATCCACATGAGTACATAAGACATTTAGAGATGTTCATCCACTTACCTTTGAAGATGAAGAAGTGTGTCTTGGTATTGAGTTACCATTTCCTCAACATTGTTTCTTACTACTCATTTTATTGTTTTTTTTTTGTTTTTTTCTTTAATTTTGTTCTTTTTTCTTAGTCTCTTCCTTTAGATATGCATTATTAATGCAAAAGACTTGGGGCATAAGCCTCAGCACTGTGATAGAGCTCAATTATTTGGCTTTTGATTTTGCAACTTTTATCCTTGAGCTTATAGTTCTTAAGATAAGGCTTTCCTCATGGGACTAATAAAGATAGACCTTGATGTATAACATATGACAAACAACCATGAGTTGGATATCAGAGTAATTAGGATGAGGGGTATGGTTTGGGATATTGACACACTAGACCTTGATGTCAAGTATGGTTTGGGATATGGACACACTACTCTTACCTGAATTACTAGTACAACTTGACTCAAGAGATGACGACACTTATCTAAAGGAAAATTGTGTCCCATGGTATGATGAGGCAAGTAATATAAGTGATATAATGTGTAATTAAATCAGACCCAATGTTTACCATAGTCACAACCATATAAGAAACCATGTCACCATGTCTAAGCAAGAAAAACCCATACATGAAACCATAGTAGAGCAACTGAACTGGGACAACTATCCAAAGTACCATGACCATGCAAAAAAATATATAGTGTACTATCTACATGTGCATGACTATCTGAGGTGTATGAGTGAGGGGTTGACATACCATGAAGGAGGCATCTTGAGTCAACTAAGCAAACCCACTCTAAGGTGAGACCATCATGTAAAAAGGCAAGATGAAAGATGTCATCAATCTGAGCTCTAAATGAATTGATCAAGGATGTTCCTGAGAAATGGAACACCACACTACTCGAAGGGTGGTTCTGGTACTAGTTTTCCATATGTGACCACAATCTCCTCATATCATATGAGGGGGCAACATGGATTTTGTGCATGAGAAAGTTTCGAGTTAGAATTAAAGGTCTATGATCAAAGCCGAAATTGTGATCGTTTAAAAGGTCAAATTTTTTATAGTATACGAGGGTATAAAATATCACATGATCTATCACATTGCTACCAAACCTATATATACAAGTCATTTCAGTCACTTCCTTCGACCATTACAAATTATTAAATATTGGAAAGTACAAACAAATTCTGAACCAACTCTTCAAAATTTACTTTCAATTATTAAAAAAAAAAAACCAACTCTTCATCCAACCATGTAAATACATGATATTGCATACCAATTAACTTTTTCATTATCAATGGACATATTCCTCTTACAATTATTTTTTATTAGTTTTTAGTTGATTTAACTCTTAACTTTTCGATGTAATTATCATACATTTTAAAGTATTTTCTTTAACATTTTCCATGTAATTGGGCACACATTTTTACATATTTTCCTTTTCGTTATCATTGGACACACATCTTTACAGGGTTGGCACCAACTTCCGTTCGCTGTTCAATGACCAAACCCTTTTGTTTTTTCTGAGTGGAGGCAAAATAACGCTGAGAAGCTCTTTTGTTTTTTCTTAGTGGAGGCAAAATATCGTTGCTTCTCATGATTGGTTTGACACGTACCTACTCTTCTGTGAGGTTTGGCATTTGAAATTTCCTGAGTGCTATTAATTGAGCACCATCTCTGTTTTCCACTTGGCTCCATTGAAGAATGGCCACGTCTCATGCTTCTTTTTTCTTTCATTAGTGATTATGGTGGATGGATCCTATTTTACTAATATTGCATTCAGGACTTGATATTTGGGACCTACATGTACTCAAGTCTCGAAAAAAAATAGCAGATACGGAATACCTTTTTKGTAAATGAAAGAACATACGAAGTAAATTTTAAGAATGATATAGTAGGCCTGATTTTTCAGCAAAATTAAATCTGCCCATTTCAACAAGTTTTCTTCGACTAAACATATGTCTTTCCCATCAAATTCACCCTTTCCCAATCTTGAAACTTGAGAATTGCAGGCCAAACCCAATAGAAATTTACAAAATATAATGAATCATAAGAGGAGCGGAGACACAATAATGCACGAAAACAGAAAATAAAAGTAGGCGCAATTTGATTTTCAGCACAATGGCTTATTTTTCTGTTTTTTGTTTTTGTTGATGAGGTTAACCAAAATAAGGAGGATATACAATTCCCAGAAAGAGAAAGCAACTTGTGTGAATCTGGGTTCGACCGATCTTTATTGTCCATTATTCCGAAATGGACATGATCCAACACAGACACCTCAAATGAATATCAGATATAATTATATGTCTCTGCTGCTTCTCCACAATACTAAAAATAAATGTGTGTGTCTGCTAACCTTGAATGCCGCGGTCGCCAGCTGGACATGTAAGAGTTGCCAAATAGGGCGCCTTGAGAAACTAGTTTGATTCGCCTCCTGTGTTGATCATTGTCAAATAGTTGGCGAGAGTTTGCATGGTGTCCACCTGCATCTTGAGCGCCAGAATATAGTCGCCCACCTCTTGCAATAGGGTGGGCGTGTCCATACCCCGTCCGCCAGGTACGAGACTCTGAAGCATCTTGATGCGGGCATCCCAGGTTCGAGTCTCCTCTCGCCGCTTCGACCTCTCGGCCCGCGACACGCCCCGAAGCAGAATCCTCATGGACTTCTTAGACCAGGCGTTCAATTTGCTCACGCATTTCCGCGGGACCGTTTTTCCAACCACCCGCCTGCTACCCGATGGTTGCCTCCTCAAGCTGTACAAAGTCCTCCTCATTCTCAGAAAACTCGTCCGCCATCTGTCGCGGGCCTTAGGCCGGGACAGCCTCTTCATCGATATTTTCCCGTTCTTTGGTCTGTAAGTGCGAATAAAATCGATGAAATTCGGTGACATTTTTCTGGATTGTGACAGAATATTTCGGCTCCAGGTTGCGCCTCGGGCAGTCATGGCGAGGGATAGATCTGCCGCGACTCTCACAGCCCTGCTACGCCCCAATGCATCATTTTTATCTTCTTCTCCGATCGGTCTTCTATCCGGCAGGCGACGTAGCAGAGTCAAGAGACGGTTCAGATAATCCTTCCGAACGCCGGAAGCGGCCCAGTCTGAGGATAACCTCTCCATTCTCCACAAAAGCAACCTCTTTCAACAACAATCTGAAATCAGAAAATACAACCCACAAATTCACAAGCAGGCCAGATCTCTAAAACAAGAGAAAATCAGCAAATCCCATACTGGACGCACCCCAAGACTCTCCCCTTCCTCTCTTTATAACCGTAGCTATCGTAGCTGCCTCGCAAATTTACCAGGTCATGCTTAATTAACAAAACACAGATAAACCCAACATTACTCCACAGAATCTTCCAAACCTAACCCTTACAACTCCCAAACCTGGGGCGACAGTTTACGCCCCGTGTACACGTCAACTGCTGTCGTTGTTAAGCTTTCGTTCATCCTGGCGTTAAAGTTGGAGAGGAGAATAAAGTGGCCAATTTCGGGTGCGCTTTGACGTCACAATCGTCTTCCGACTGGACAAAATCATTGTTTTTTGGGTAGGTTTTTTTTTTTTTTTTCTCCTAATCTAAAATCATTCATGTTTTTTTTTTTTTTTAATTCAATTTTTTTTTTTTAATTCATTTTTTTTTCTATTAAGTTAAAGAAGTTGAAACAAACTATTAACATTATAATTTTTTGATTTGTCAATTAAGTGTAGTTGTCAATTTGTCAATTTTTTGATAGTTGTGAAAAATGATTGATATCCTCTCTACTAAAATTCAATTTTCCTAATAAAATAAATAAATTAAATTTTATAATCAAAATTTAATAAATTTATAATATTTAATAAAAATTAAAATAAACAATATTATAAAGTTAAATTACTCCATTTTTTACGGTAGTACAACAACGCCCTTCCTTTCATATGCATACATACATATCCCCATGTGAAGCACATAGATATTCTTTTTTATAATATTTTATTTTCTTAGCCGGTAGGTCTTGGGCAGGCATATTCCAAGGAACTTTACTTTTTCTCTTAGGGATGGGTTGGTTGACAATCAATCATATTAATATATGGTGGTTGGTTGGTCGAGTCCGCTTGTACCCCTAAGAGGGCATATCTCTTTACAAGATTTTCCGTGTAGGCAATAATATTTTCTACATACTCTTCTTATGTTACAACAAGTACATGGGTCATGATGTTACTAGTACGAGAGTCAAAAACCGTGCAAGCTACATGGTTGAGCCTTGCCAAAATTAATCTCAAACCTACATTCACAAGGATGTCTATATAAAGAATGAGGGGCCTCCTAGCTAAAAACACATCTCTAGGGATGTGACTTCCAAAGTTAGAGCATCTTAGCCATCACATGTGAATTGCTTAATTATTATCATAAAGCCAAAACCAACGGAGTACAATCCAGTTGGAATTTCAAATCAATACCACTCATTAATTTGATGGTTATATTTAAATTATTTACTCCTCGAATTCCGTCTCTAAGTAAAATATTCATATATTCACATTTCATGCTTATGCCGCCTTTACCAAACAAATTTAAATGCTCATACCACCTTCACCCAAGGATTTCAAATTTCCAAAATAGCTATCACATCGAAATTTCCATCAAACTGCCCGTAACATTAACTTTACTGTTCAAAATAATTTTACAAGTACATTTTTAACCATCGCTATCCCCCTTTTTAAAGTCCTAACACAATGTATTTTCAAATGTTAAAAGTACATATTGTAAGGAAGAGGTGGTGTATTAACTATAGTGTTAAAGATCATCAAACACTTCAATAACCTAACCAAACGAAACTAATATTAATATTTACACGTGGTTGTGCCTTTCAATTATACCTTGATAGGTAGGTTACTCTCTCATTATTACTATTACTCTGCTTGGGCTTCTCTTAAATGCATTCAAAGGTATACCAACCAAATAATTTCATACATTATATAAACAACCATATAAAAAATTAAATACAAAAGTGGAAAAATTTACAAAATTTTATGTAAAAATAAATATAGAGTAATATTGCTAGAAATTTTTTGGATTAAACTATGTGTCATGTTTGTTGAGAATAGTTACCATTTTTTTTTAATCTTTAAAGCTAAATTTAATCACACTTTAGTTTAACCATGAGAGCTTTTTAAGTCCATGATAATGGGTGGAGTGTCTACTCAAAATGTGAGATTTATTTATTTGGGTATTGAGGATATTTATCATATCTTTGTATTTTTGGGAGATTGATTCTTTACAATCCTAATCATTTGCACTCAAGATTATCATGAAAATTAAATTATTTTTATCTATTTCAAGAGGACATAAAAACTTTTGAATTATGAAGTTTGTTCTAGAAAATAAGAATTTCAATTCAAATTTTATTATAGCACATTTCAAGTCATGGATCTTGAACATTTGAGCTTATATTATTTTAAGTTAAAAAAAAATGGATGTTTTTCTATTGTTTCTTTCAATTACAATTGAGAAAAAATAGGGCTACTTTTTGTTCCAAGTGAAAATTTGCTCAAAATTATATTAAAGATATAATTTTTTTTACATACTTATCATCCATAGATATCTTGTCTTCATCAAAAGACAAAAAAACCGAAGTCTTTTCCCAAGACTTCCAGATCCTTACAAAATAGTTACATCATCGATGAGATAATAAAAAAAAACTTGAAAAACACAAAAAATACATCGCTGAACTGGAGAAGAACTATCAAATAACTTAACAAAGTATCTTAAAACTTAAGATATACAAAATAACAGAGAGCCCTATCATAGCGAGGAAATTCAGTAAATATCAAAATGCTCTGTCTTCCCAGCTCCTCCAGGTTCCCACTGATAATAAGTTATCATTTCTTCCGGGGCTAGAAGGGCTTCTTTCGAGAGCTTGTTAGCCTCTTTGTTGAAGTCCCTGTAAATATGGTGGAAACTAAGAACCTGGAAATTGTTGCATAAACCTTTGGTGCGTTTCTTCCAGCCTTCAATGGAGCAGATATCCAATTTACCCCTATCATTAAGCCACTCTATAATCACTTTTGAGTCTCCAAAGGCTTGTAGCCTATGAAGAGCAAGATGGTTGGCTAAAGTGAGGGTAGCCCAGATACCCAATAATTCTGCCTTTGAATTTGTTCCTCCACCACAATTTAAATGCCACCTATAAACAAGTTTATCAACAATTTAATTACCCCTCCCACTCCACAGGACGATCGATCACTTCTTGTTGTCCTGTCAAAAAAAGCAATGGAGGAGCCCTCTTCATATTGGATAAAACAATCTTTTATAGAGGATTGAGGTAAGGAAGGATTATGCGGTCTATACAGACCCAAGATATTATATAAAACTGAATGGACAGAGGGAGTCGCATTTTCAAAGATGCACTTATTTCTTTCGAGCCAAAGACACCAACAAGTTAAGGTTGTTAATTCTGCTATTACAGACTTGTCATTGATCCATTGGCGATAACAATCAACAATATCCTGTCCTGCCCAAGTCCTTTTTAAGTGCAGCAAGTGCTTTAATACTGCCCATATATGTTTTGTAAAACTACAATCAATGAACAGATGTTCTAAATCTTCTGAGTTCTTTTTACATAAAATACATAAAATGGGCCCTTCCCACCCTCTTTTCTGAAGTCCATCCCAGGTTAAGATCTTTCGGGAGATGGCCAACCAAGTGAATAGTCTTATCTTTAATTAGATATCCCAATTCCAGATTTTCTAAATCCAAGTTGCCAATGGTTGGAAATTTAGAGTAGAAACTAGAGCTAGATAGATATTTTTAATTGAAGTTTTACCTGAAGCATCTCCTCCCATCCACAAAAGTTTATCATTTGATTCACCAAGGATCACACCAGTTGTTGAGAGTCCCTTTGTATAGTTGTTCCATTCCTCTGCGAGGATACCATTTAGACCCAAAGAAATACTACATAGCCAATTACCAGTGTAATCACTAGTTTCCTGTGGGATTTTTGCGTTGGCCAACAACTTGATCTCCTTTCTATTTAGATGATCACGAAGATCTCGAGACAACAAGGATTTTTCACGCATTCCCAAGATATAGTCTCTGCCAATATAGATTTGTTCCCCCGAACCCGACAACCAGCTATGCCAATGAGTTAGCAGATGTACCCTTTCCCAAATCTACACTTTCTTCATGATATTTTGGCATTGTTTTCGAGAGAAATTTAATGTTTAACTTTGGTTGAATTTTTTGGGGGGTTTTAAGGAGAGGTATTAAATCCTATGCACAAATTTCTTATGTGGATTGTTTAGAGACTATATTTTTCTTTATGGGACTATTTATTCTCAAAATTTTAACATACATCTAATTTTTCCTAACTATCTTGGTTTGAAAAGAATGATACATGTTTATCCAGGCCATTTTTTAAGGATTTCAGACTTCTTTAGTTATCATAGGTTTTTCCTTTCTTTTTTGGTCTATAGAATCATGTTCCCACAATGTTTTTGGGGATGTGTTTAGGTATTGTTTTATATCTTATTGTTATTAGTTTATCATGTGCCTTACATGGTCATCCATGTTACTGACACATTTTGATAGGAATTTTTATCAGCAAAGGTTTTTGTATGTGCCTAGGGTATCTGCCTATTTTTAGTCTATTTTGGCATAATTTTCAAAAAATATTATTTGTCGATATATCTAAAGAAAACCACTTAGTCGGTTGCATATGACTTGTGTTGAGATTTTATGTAATTTCGGAAGTTATTCCTAAGTGTAATTTTATCGGTCATAACCTCGAGAAGGTTGACTTGATAAGTCATTGGGAAAGGGTTTATTAATAAGTCATTGTGAAAGGGTTTATTGATAATTCATTGTGAAAGGGTTTATTGATAAGTCGTGTCTTTTAGGTCTTTTAGAGTATAAATAGAGGTTATATCGAGTCATTTTGATCACTCATTGAATATAAGTACAAGAGAGTAGTACGCACTTATCTAGGAGGCTATTCTTGGTTCGTGTATGGGTCTCTTTGGTCTTGATTTCATGAAAGAGCATTGTATGACATTGTACATGTTGGAGGAATCTATACTGAGGAAATTTTGTAGGGTTTTCTCCCCCTTGAAGGTTTCCATGAGGATATATCTTGTTGTTATGTGGATATCTATCTTTCAGTTGTGATCCTTTTGCATATTAAATAATAATATATATGCAATATCATCTCTCTTGAAAAATCAACATGGTATCAGAGCAGGACCAGGCCTAACTCCCTCACGAGAGGGCCTAGGAAAATAAGAGAGATAGCTTGCATTTGGATCCAGTGGGAGAGATTGATCTAAACAATGAGAGAGATGGGAGCAATGAAGGAATCTGTGTCATGAGCAGTGGCACATGTCACTGCAAAGTTGGCTCCATGCCCGAAATTTGAAGCCACTGAATGTAAATATGGACTCATAAATCCTTCAACAATGAAGCACATGGTTGGAAAGCCGGAGATTAATGTGGACGAAGTTGTATTTATAGTATGAGAGGAAAGGTTCAGCGCAGGGAATTAAAATTTGGTGCCACGTTCACTTATAGCATTAAGTGATTTTTTTCTCCTAGCTCAAAATTGAAATTCCAAGCCTCTGTCATGGTTGAATGACCCTTGGGAAGGAGTGTGTCTGGCTACTATAGAATCGTTCCATTTCCATCGCATCATGTAATGAAACAATACTATAAATGATACCAATCCTGATACAACGAAGAGATCCCAAAAGTGGTAAACACCAAGTTGGTCGGATCCCAAGCGAGTATATCCACTACAATCCTTCTCATAATTGGGCACTGATTGTTTATGAATTGTATGGAGTGTGTCGTCGTATGATAGTTTGAGTATTCGCATAGAAATCTCCTTCACCGATTGATCATGCATGGGATCAAACGCCTACCCAAAAACAAAATGGTGATATGTAGTAATCTTCGTGGATGCTCCAAATTGAAATCAAATTACAAATCAATGTTCGAATTCACTGAGCTCAAATTGAGGGTGATTGTGAGTGTGCACATGACAATGCTTACATGATAAACTAAATGGGTTCTATGCTTTCGAGTAACTAATTCATGGAGAGTTATCGCATGGATATGAGAACCCTTGGATTTATGAGCAAATTCTAAGACTTGTCCGAGTAAGCAGGGCACGAATTTTGCCTCCAGCTGCTCAATGTGATTCGTGAGAGTTGTCATAGATTTACTTCTACTCGCAGGATCCTTCCATAGATTAGCTAGCTCATGGCTCACTAAAGACAGACTTAATTTTTTAATCCCCATTGATATTTCTATTGCCAACAGGAGAACGAAATTCAGAACGACTATTATGATGGCTCTCACTCCTTGCTACTTCCAGTAAAAGAAAGGAAATTATAAGAGGAAAAACTTTTTCGACTTCGATTGCTTGATCCCAACAATGTCTATCTATATATATATATATAGGCAGAGGAAAGGAAGAGCTCATGGTGATAATACGAAATTAGGGTGCCATCCTGGAATGATGATTTCGTGGGAAAATGATTGTTGGTGCAATAGATAAGGTTGGGAAACTTCTTATCAATGTTGTAATTAATACAGACACAAAATCTAGCACGATCGAGAAGGTTGAGGGTATTCTTGTAGGGTTTCATTCTTCCTTCCTTTGTGATTTGGGATCCAATGATATTCTCAGCGTTACACCTTCGGTGAAATAAGTGTAGGGATAGTAACAACAAGAGCGGTGAGGGGGAGTACTAAAAATATATCGTAAATAGGCATTGTAGATGAGAGTGGTGAGTTAAGGAGGGATGAAGGCATTTTGCTTATGTTCCTCACTTGGGTGCTCCCAAAACTCTTTGGAAGAGGAAGAAAGGAATAGAAACACTTGTATGAGTTCTGGGATAGAGAATTTCTTATAGAACAACAACCTCATTTAGACTTTGGTTGTCATATCCCTGAACAATGATAAAAAATATGAATATTGGCACGACCTTGTGTGGATGGAGGCTTCATCATGATAAATACTATCACAAGGTCGCCACCTTGATCATTATCCATATTATGAATATGAAATGTGTTTGCAATGATCACTGCAACAAACTTTAGAATGAGAAATATTATTGCTTTGTTATGATTTTGTTTTGGGCAAGTTACCATGGAAATGTTTGTTCCATGGAGATGTTCTTGTTCTTGTTCTAGGCAAGTTACCATAGATACTTGGTTAGTAGATTGTGGTGCTTCTAGGAACATGACAATTTACTGATATTCTTATACGTTGTGACACACATGGATATTCTTCATGAAGACCAAGGATGAGGTCTTCAGCAGATTCTAAGAGTTAAGGGCTCAGGTAGATAACCTAACAGAGAAGAAGATCAAGATCAACATGAGTATTTGGTGAGGATTCATTGAGATGGACATAAGAAGTAGTGACAAACCCTCTGTAGTTGAGATCACATGAAGCTTTTGTCAATGTGTCGATGTGGTGTTTACCATGATGTTGTGTGCTTTGGAAAATGGAAATATTTTCACAGAGTCACAGAGGGAGTAGTCATTGAGGCTGACTAGACAATCAGGGTTTTCAGTGGACGAGGGAGTGGCCTTTGAGTTTGATATGAAGGATATTGGTCTGATGCACTATTACTTTGGACTGAAGGTATGGAAAAATCTTAGTTAAATATTCCTAGGTCAAGGGAAGTATGCAATGTAAATCCTGAAGAGCTTCAGGATATTGGATTGCAAGGCAATGGCTACACCTATGGTATCAAATATGCAATTTTTGCAGGATACGACTTCAGAGACTGTGGAAGTTACGTTATACAAACAGATGGTGGGTTCTTTCATGCATTTGACAAATACATGACCAGATATATGTTTTGTTGTGAACACCTTGAGTCAGTACATGGTTGACCCCAGACATGTTCACCTGATTGCAGTAAAACATGTGATGAGGTACCTTAAAGGTACAGTGGATTATGGGCTCGAGTACATTGCAGACAATGAGATCAGTCTACTTGGATATTCAGATTCAGATTGGGTCAGTAGTGTTGCAAACCGGAAAAGTACATTAGGATGTTGCTTCACTTCAGGATCCGATATGATTTCATGGATCGGTAAGAAGCATTCATGTGTAGCACTCGGTACGACTGAGGAAAAGTATGTGGTAGAATGTGTAGTAAGTCACGAAGAAATGTGGCTTCAGAAATTACTGACTGGATTATTCGATATTGCGATGGAGGTGACCTGTATCTTGTGCGAAAACTAGAGTTATATAAAGTTTTCATAGAACCCTATGTTTTATGATAGGTCAAAGCATATCGAAATCAGGTATCACTATATCAAGGATATGGTGCATAAGGGAGAAATGAGTCTCCAATATGTGGCTATCGATGAGCAGGTTGCAAATGTGATGACAAAGTCGTTGTTAAGGACGAAGTTCAAGTAATTCGGGGACAAGCTCGATGTAGTCCCTCTTCAGAGGGAGTGATGGCTTTAAATGTTTTCACACGCTAGTGGATGTCATGATGACATGTTGTATCTATTGGAGAGCTACCCACCGGCCCTGGATGAATGTTGAAGAGATGAGGTACAGATGTTATCGCAAGGTACTGGATGTCATGCATAAGATATCTGAGTTTTCTGCAGGAAACTAGATAGTTTCATGATGACATGTTGTAGCTATTGGAGAGATACCCACCGACCCTAGATGCATGTTTTGAAGTCACTATGGATTTCCTGTGATGTATAGATTCGTGTGTCCAACGGTCAATGGTCATGAGCTTGTGTGGATGGCAACAGTTTTAGAGTCTGTGTCGGATAGAACACCTTCCTCATTAAGAGGGAGGGTTGAGATTTTATGTAATTTCAGAAGTTATTCTTAAGTTGTACTGGTCATAACCTCGAGAAGTTTGACTTGATAAGTCATTGTGAAAGGGTTTATTAATAAGTCATTGTGAAAGGGTTTATTAATAAGTCATTATGAAAGTGTTTATTGATAAGTCACTGTGAAAGGGTTTATTAAAAAGTTGTGTCTTTTAGGTCTTTTAGAGTATAAATAGAGGTTATATCGAGTCATTTTGATCACTTATTGAATATAAGTACAAGAGAGTAGTACGCACTTATCTAGGAGGTTATTCTTGGTTCGTGTCTGGGTCTCTTTAGTCTTGATTTCGTGAAATACAATTGTATGACATTGTACATGTTGAATAAATCTATACTTAGGAATTTTTTTAGGGTTTTCTCCCCTTTGAGGGTTTCCATGAGGACATATCTTCTTGTTATGTGGATATCTATCTTTCAATTGTGATCCT
>JASDQU010948641.1:15072-32127 GCA_032191745.1 Picea mariana
TGTCTTACTTTATAATTTTTCTTTCTTTAGAAGAAAGAAAAGGAATCCATTTTTTTCTAGTATTTTGAAGCATGTTGAAAATTTTTACTTCTTGATTTGGTTAAAGAGTTGGTTGTTTGCATTAATCATTAGGAAAAAGATTATTTTCATAAGTTCTTGGTTGATTGAATTAGGACAATAAGTAGCTCGTAGTCGAGTGAAATATTTTTTGATTTTTCAGTTAAAAGATCTTGGAAAGAAAAAGTTCAAAAAGTTGGTTTAAATTTTTTTTTTATTTTTTTTTAAAAGAGAAAATCTAAATTTGTGAAGAAGAAGTTGTTTTGTTTCCATTTTGTTGTTTATATTCTATTTCGTCTCTCAAAACATCACTAGTTTCACTTTCATAACCTTGGACTTAAGACAAGCCCAAAAATTAACGATTAATTAAAATCAACTAGACTTTATGTTTTGTAGGGTACATCAACTAGTCTAGGCTAGAGCCTTGATTTAGGATTGGAGAGGAAACTCTTCAAGGCTGAAAAACAAACATAAGAGTCTGTGCTAGGGAGTGTCAAAAGTATAGTATCGTAAAATTTATCTGGGACCCCCCTCTAACACATGGGATAAACACAAGGTCATGTAAGGAAAGGTAGTGGAGATAACCCCTCCAAAGACGGACCAAATGTAGTGGGGAACGCATATAGAGGGCTTGTCTTGGGATTCCGTTGATTGCATTTTCCATGGAGCTTCATGGGTCTCGAATCCATTCGAGTTCCTCAATCCTATTCCAGAACACTTTATTTCGATACACTTGATAGGTTTCAGGATTGATACCCTACTCATTGTGGTCCACCCGACTGTTGATTATACCCTCCTCGTGACTGTTTGCGCACTGACAACCTAGTTGCCTATATTTCTAGTGACTTACACAGGTGACTGTGGGGGTATACCGCGGTACCTAGGACATACATGAGGCCATGATTTATAGAGTATACCCAGAGGGTGCTCCTGTATTCAAGTTTCACTTGCATCGGTAAGTTTCTCTAGTGTTGGTTGTTGTAATTGTTCTTCCAACGAGTTAGTGACTGCTTGTTTTATCTCATAGGTACTTTTCCTGCATTATTTTTTCAAACGATTATAGATTTCGCTAGTGTGTCTTTGATATTCTCACACAGTGGAGGATCAGAAGTTCCATCGATCATGAATGGTTTTGGGCCTGTCGTCGGTTGACCTCGAAACCCCCCCCCCGCCACCATTAAGGCGAAAATTAGACCAGCAAGGGTCTTTTGAGACAAACGGGTTACATGAAACTGTGCCCAACCCATCTTTGAGAGAAGAAATTTCATTTATGGAGGAACTAATAATTTTTGACCTTGGAGCAAAGGCTCTTGGTCCTTAAAACTCTCCCATCACTGATCTATCGGCACCCATCATCATACAAGTTCTACCTTACGAGCATCCGATAGTGTCACCAGCAACAATGGAAGCACATGCTTCCACTTCTTTAGGGAATACTGATATTTCCTTCACGACTGTCACTATTGGGGGTGTTACACCTCCTAACCAATCATCGTTGGTCCGAGCCACCATGGTCTTGACTGCTTCTACCACAGGCATCGGTTTGATTTCATCTATGGCAGCGATCACTGCTCTGTTTCCTCAGAACCCAATAGATTTTCCATTCTCATATGGGATGCCTGGCTTTAGTACAAGTACTGTACTTTCCTCCTCCACTCTACAAAATTTGGGTCTAGGGGAAGGGAGTTCAAACACTCCTCTACAAGGCTCTATCGGGGGATTTTTTGCTCCATTGATCGCTTTTCCTTATGGTGGGGGTCATATACCCCCTTCATCCCCCTCGCTCAATAGTGTTCCTCAACACTCCTTCGGGCCTAACGCAAACTTGTTTGGAGTAGGTAGTCAAGCACTCCCTCCTTATAATATTTCGGTTGGTTTGAAACATTTCTCTTTGTTTGGTGCATTTGGTAACAACTCTTTCTCGTCAGTTGTCATTTCGGCTAGGGGCAACCCCGGTTATGGACAACCACATCTTGTATAGGGTATTATTCCTGCACAGGGGGGACACTTAGGAATTCCTTCCTCACAAGGATCTTGGAATCCATGGTAGGGACCAGTCCCCTTGCCAGGGATGTCAATCATGGAAAACCCTTTCCATACCCAGTGGAACCCCAGGAAAGGCCCAATGCCTATGCCCATCGGATCAGTAGGGGGAAACCCCTCCCAAAATCCTTGGAATGCGACGCAAGCTCAGCCCTTTACATATTATTATGGGGACCAGAAGATGATGTCTCAACAAGATCCCAATCCGTACGTTGGTCCTGGTCATGGTTATTACCAAAGCCCTCCCAGCAACCTAACTTTTCCTAGAAACCTGGTGCCAGTCAAACCCCAGGCTCATTTTTCCTCGGCTACAATCCACAACCCAAACTACCATTTCTGGCAACCCTGCACTTGCCAGCTTTGACAAGGCTCTTAAATGACCCCATTTTTCACGATCTGATTTGGCCTCCCATGCCAACCAAGTTGGCTTTGAACATTCCAAAGTTCGAGGCCAAGCCTAACAAAGATCCTGGTGATCACATGACTACCTTCCACTTATGGTGCTCGTCCAACTCATTAAGAGACGACTCCGTTCAGTTGTGATTGTTTCAACGCACTCTCATAGGGAGTGTTGTGAAATGGTACATTGATCTTGACCGCTCACGATACTCTTCCTTTGGTGAATTGGCAATGGCTTTCCTGAACCATTTCCAATTACCTATGAGATACGACACCAGCACCAAATTGCTGGCCAATTTCGAGCAGACAAAAGCAGACCATATCTCGGATCATATTCGAGAATGGAGATGCCATAATAGTTTGATCAAAGTGTTAGTCCCACCAACATTATTTCTAGAGTGGTTCCTTAAGTCTTTGGTATCCTAGTTATCTAAATATGTCACAACGTCCGGAGTGTTTTCCGAGGAAGACATGATAATGAGATCACAACAGCTAGAACTAATTTAATCTCAATCTGGTTTACTCTACAAGATTTTGTCGGATGCACCGAGGTCAATCCTTGACAAAGATAGGAAAAGGTCTGGACCACATGTTGATGGAATTATTGGTTCATCACAAACCAAGCCTGCTGATCCATTGACAAATCAATTGTAACAATTGTTGATACAATAGACATTGACCATCCAAACCACTAGTTTGGCTACTCCCCCTACCCAAAAGTCGGATGTACATAGTGTGAAAACGACCAACCCAAAGGCCACCCAACAACTTGATTGAAAGAAGAAACAACAGAAAAAGGGTAAGGGGGATAAAAAACCCACTGATAATGCTAGGAGGGGCGACACTGAAAAGAAGAAGTCAAAGTATCCTTGTAATCTTTTCAAGGAAGACCACCTGACCCATCAGTGCCCTCGGGTTGCAGAGGCAAAGAAGTTATTGACACAACAATAGCCTTTTGTGTTAACGAACCTGTTCCCGCATGGGAAAAATCTAACTCAAGCCTCATTGAGTGTAGAAGGGGGCAGTCAAGGACCCCCTCTGTATTCAAGTAATCCTTCGTCCACAAATGTCTATATGATGAAAGGTGATGCACATATAATGACTAGAGCACATAATTACGGAAATCCAGGAACCTCTGAGAAAGGT
Source organism: Picea mariana (assembly GCA_032191745.1). Lineage (NCBI taxonomy): Eukaryota > Viridiplantae > Streptophyta > Pinopsida > Pinales > Pinaceae > Picea > Picea mariana. The sequence goes on from JASDQU010948641.1 coordinate 18,718, forward strand.
AAAGAAGTCGAAAAACCACCTCTTCCCCTTCATATTGATAAGACATTGGGCAAAACAATGACACGCATCCCCAAAGATGCATTTAAAAAGATTCTTAAAACCCAAACGCAAGGGCCACCCAGAACTACTCTATGGTGGAGGATTTATCACAAACCCCTTGTGCTATGGCTACTTTGGAAGTCCTCCAGAGTTTCCCTTCCTAGAGAAAGGCCTTGTTAGCTACCCTAGGCTCTACTAAGACTTGTAATCTAGGAATGATCATGCTTGATACCTCTGACTTAAAACCTTGTCTTCCTTAACATGTCGCTTTTTAGATAGTACTGGCTTATACCATGAAAGATTTTACACGGAATATTTTTCATACAGTGGTGGATGAGGGCGCCTCGACATACATGATGTATTTGGTGTGTTGGAAGGCCATCGGCCAACCCAGTTTGTCTCTATCACCTACTCTACTTACAACTTTTGAGGGTTGTTCTTTCCAACCACATGGGATCATCCCCTCTTTCCCCATGCAATTGGGGGGAAAACCATGTGTGTCAAAGTTGAATTGGTCGATGCTATTGATATTATGGTAGCTTCGAGAGGTATGAACCTCTGTTTTTACCTTTGACAATATTAGAATGTTCTGGAAGGAAGCAAAGAAATGAAGGAAACCCTAGACGAGATGTCGGCTACAGAAATATAATTAATATGAATTAATTAGTACCTAGAAGGAGAAGTCAGACCAAGCAAGCCTGCCAGAATTACTATAAATACAGAGCGTCAGTCTCTCATTATACACACTTCTCGGAATTGCAGAGAGCAGTTTCTACGCACTGCAGTCCAATAGTTTTATGCGCAAGTCTTGGAGAAGGTGTTGCGCCATTTTTTGGGTGGGACTATCTGATCAGCTTGGTTACTTCTTGCTTGGTGCATTAGCCTTTCTTGGCTATTGAATTTATACCAGTATTCTTTTCTCTATCAAGGTCAAGGTGCTCGGAGGGTGGCTTCGACCTATGGTTGGGTGACAAAGGTATTGTCAATGGTAAAACAAGTACAATCTTTCATATTCTAATAGGTTATGGGCCCACAACTCCTTCATTCAGTCTAAATGCTGGAAGGAAGCATAGCTACTAGGATATTGAGCTCGCTAAGGAACTGTCACTAGGGTTACTAGCAAGAGAAGCTTCCAAAGACATTGTCTCTAGAGTTACTAGTAGAAGCAGTTGAAAAAACCCTAATCTCATATCTGACACCTTGTGATGGAGCATCTCACTCAAAAATAATATATCCAGATGTACCCTAAATCAGCGCAATTTTTGGCTCTCTCAGAAGACATAAACAAAGAATTTGAAGTTTTGGATCAAGGCATGACCAGTTACCAGTCAACTGAAGACATGAGTGAAACAATTAGTCTTTTATACTACTCAGCACTTACTGGAACGATTGAAGATGACATGTGGATAATCGATAGTGGAGCTTCTAGGAACATGATTGGATATCAAGCTAGACTCTCAAATCTAAATGAGAAGAATACCTTGTACAAGGTAGAGCTTGGAGATAAGACCACTTACCCCGCGAAAGGATTTGGACAAGCCTCCATCAAAATGAAAACAAGTAACTATGTTCACTTAAGAAATTTTTTATATGTACCTGGTTTAGAAAAGAATCTTGTATCGATATCTTGCCTAGAAGACAAGGGAAACATAATATCTTTCGTGGATGGAAAAGTGTTATCATGGCATAAATACTCCATAATAGAGAATGCTAGGGTTATTGGAAGTCGTGAAGGAAATCTGTATAGACTACTAGAAAAAAATGAATAAGCTCTTGTACACAACGAAGTCAACCCCAATGAGATTTGGCACAGAAGGTACACTCACATTAACTATCAATCATTACCCTTTCTCAAAAGGATGGTTGAAGGAATACCAGAGTTGCAGTCTACACATGAAGGAATCTGCAAATGATGTGCTCTTGGGAATAATATCAAGAAACCATTCCCAAGAAGTAACAACAGATCTAAGGAGATTCTATATCTGATACACTCAGATGTTTGCAGTCCAATATCAGTAAAATCTCTAGAAGGATATTATTACTACGTAATCTTCATAGATGACTATTCAAGAAAGACTTGGTTATATCTACTCAAGACAAAATACGAAGTTTTCAACAATTTTCAAGAGTTCAAAGTAGAAATAAAAAATCTCACGAATAAGAAGATCAAGACGCTAAGAACCAATAATGGTGGAGAATACACATCAAAGGAATTCATTGCATTATGCAAATTGACAGGGATTAAGAGGGAGCTGACTGTTCCTCATAATCCTCAACAAAATGGTGTACTATAAAGAAATAACACATCCATTGAAGAAACCATAAAATCCTTACTAAATGATCAAGGTCTATCCATGTTCTTATGGGGAGAAACAACAATGACATCAATATATGTGTAGAACAGAAGTCCTCATCGTATATTGAAGGACATGACACCAAAAGAAGATTTCTTAGGTAAGAAACCTAATGTGGAAAATCTAAGAATATTTGGACGTCTTGTATACTCTCACATTCCCAAGGACAAGAGGAATAAACTAGAACCTTCAGGAAAGAAAGGGATATTCGTAGGATACAGTGATTCATCCAAAGTGTTAGCGTTAGAAGTCACCCCTGGATTTCTTGCAGGAGAAGAGCCTAACGCCCATCAGTTTTATGTCACAATTTATTTAATGGGGTGATCGGATGGGTAGAAACTCGAGAAACTATAGCTTTAACTCAGGAAACCGAGCCTGGTATGAAGAAAGCAAGGGAGGTCTTGATCCAACTTCTGTTAGTAAATGGATTAAAGGGTGGTAGATGGAGGACTTGTGAGAAATATGAGCAAGATTGCCTCGGGCGAAAGGCCTTTGGGAGCTTGGGGAAGAAAAACTTAGAAACCAAGACCCTCTTGGTCCAAAGCTTCAAGGAGCTGATGGGTGACTTGACTGGATCTTCCAATTCCAAGTCGCTCAGTGCTAAGAAAGTCACAAGAACCAATTAGAAACCATGTAACTATTATAGTGATCCATCCTAAATCATCCTATAACAACTACAACTCGACTGGATCCTCCAATTCCAAGCTATTCTAACACAGTATACAAAGAGGTGGAAAAGAAAATGACATCAATAAGGTAATAAATCTCAAATGCCTTATACATTAACCAGAGCGACCAACGCTTCATCAAAAATTTACAATCGGGAGCCTTGCTCAACCATCGATACCTTCAAAAATGAAAAAACTGGGTGCATATACTTGGGCATCTTTTCCCGCCAGAGGCGCACTCACCCTCCAAGGCGTAGCGTCTCTTCAATCGATCTTCGGGCGGAAGTCCTTCGTTAGACGTCACCTTAACTTTGCATGGCCTTTGCAGGGGAGGTAGATGAAACATTAAAGGCCAAAATGGCGTGCGCGTACTTCTCTGTCTAATCGAGGACTTCAGCATGGCTTCTTTGGAAAAATCGGTACACAGGACCTCTTCGAGCAGACCGCTTGCTAGACCCTCCATTCCCCACACTTAATGAATGAAAGGAGGTTTCAACCACTTGTTCCCACCTTCATTTACTTCAAGCTAAAACTAGGGTCGAGGTCACATCAGATGGTGCATGGAGATCACGATGATCCTTTCATTGATCAGACTCGACACCTTTGGCCCCTTTTCGCACAACTCCTTTCTTTATTGGTGACCACGGGCTGTGCCCTGTGTTTATTTCCAAAGTGCTTTCGGCGTTCACAAATGGAAGGATTTAATCCTTGCTCATTCACAGTTGTGATGAGAGAAACGCCAAGATATCTTACTTGGGTGCCATGCATCCTTCTCATATCTGGTGGTCCTGAACTCTCCCGACGATGATGTGGGCCCGTGTCTTGGACACTCCTGGCACTTCGTGCATCGGGAATATGTCGATGCCACACTTTGCTCTTCGAACTTGCGATGGGTGAATTGGTGAGGAGCTTAATCGTGTGCGAGGTGTCTGCTTCAGATGGACGGCTGAGACTCCCCCTTGATACTTTGGGCCCAACCCTAGGCATTTTCGGCGCTTCGAGGTTCGGGGCTTCGTGATACAAAGTGATACGAAACTTTTACTCTTCGAACTTGTGATTTCCAAAAACCGATGCGACTAGATCTTGCACCACGCATCCTTAAGATGAATGTACAAGGGAGCATTCATTATTTAAAAGGGAGCCACCCTCATTTACAGGCTCGCTTGAAGTGACCTGGTGCTAGGACCATGGGCTAGGCTCCAAAGGTGCTTTCGGCATTTCACCGATCGGCGACTTCAACTGCAACGAATGGGAGGATCCTTGTTTCCCGAAACACCGATCCCCGATACGCTGACTGGAAGCCAACTGTCCCAATTGGATCGGATGACCCAGATTTTTCTTGAATTATTTGAGCTATCTCTCACATTAAATCCTGGGAAACTTGGCAGCCCTGAAATTTCGATGACCATCGATCAGCTTTATAGGTGGATCCCGGTGGCTGTCAACAAAACTTCGCCCATTCACTTGAATTATAACTGGGAAAGAGGTTTCTCTACGCTGCGCTTGGGTGCTTCCCAGGCAACCTGCAGACCTGGGTACCTTGGTGCCCCAAGACAAAAATTGTTGCTAACATTAGGCTCCATGGGGGATAGAGTCATCCCCGCGATGCTCTAAGGACTCATTTTGCAGTTCTAGTGCCTTGCTGTTGGGATATGGAGTCATTATTAAGCCGAAAAACAAAAAAATAAATGAACAAATAAACGAAAGGATAATATTTACAAACAAAGGATCCATCTGAGGCTCAAACAAAACATTTCTTCAAAAAATGCCCATTTACTGGGCAGTTGAAAACATATTCACCCTCCAAATCCTACAGCTGATATGTGTTATTTGAGAAAACCTCAGAGATTTTAAAGGGCCCGATCCACAAAGATTCAAATTTGTTGTGTTTTCCCTTATCTTGCTTAGGAGCATCCCATTTTAGCACCAAGTCTCCTATCTGGAACCGCTCCTTCTTGGCCTTCTTATCAAAAACTTGCTTGATCTTTTGCTGATGGTTCTGAATTCTATCCACTATCTACTCCCTGGCCTGCTGGACCTCTACTAGCTGATGAATCCTTCTGATCATGTCATCAGGCTCCTCCTGATGGTCCTAGAGGAATTTTTCTACAGGAATGGCTAAATGAGAAGGGAAAATAGCCTCCACTCCATATACTAATTGGAAAGGAGAGATGCTGATAGATCTCTTCGTGGTCACTCGATCGGCCCATAGAGAAAACTTTAATCTTGAATGCCAAGCCTTCTTGTTGTCTTCCAACAATCTTTTGATGATTCTTATCAGGATTTTGTTGGAGGATTCTGCTAAACCATTTCCCTGCGGATAATATGGGGTGGAGTGAATCAACTTGACTCTGAATTACTCGTAGAACTTGGCTAATGGCTCGGACTCGAAAGTGGTTGTGTTATCAGTGACAATTTTACTTGGGCAGTCAAATCTCATGATGAGGTCCTCCAGGAATCCAATGATTACCTTGTGGGAAGAACTCCTGGTAGGGATAGCTTCAAATTCTAATTTGTATGACAGAGATATGGTTTCCTGAGCAGGTGACATGAAAAAAACCCCAGCACCAGCACCTTCCCTGGAAGAGGCTCCATCAAAGAACATTTTCTAGACGGGAGTGATGGAGAGAGGAAACTTACGGGAAGTGGTGGACTGCTTTCTGAGCTCAAGAGGGGGTTCGGGAGCATGGGTGAGCTGTAGAAAACTGGAACCTAAATCAGTGTCTAAGGAAAAAATGGGATGGTTGGTAGGGTTGGCCTCATCACTAATTATATAGGCCAGTTGGGCTTCTCTGTATAGTCTTCTATGCTCTCCTCCAAAAACTGGGATAGTAGCATATGTGAGGTCCATATGCAAGGTTCCCCCCAGTATTTTTATCCAAGATCTTGATAACAACATATCGAACTTGGGGGGGACATCGGCCACTACAATATCCATGACCACACTTTTCATAGGCAGCTGAAACAAGGTCACGGCCAAGTCTTTGATAACTCCTAGACACTGGACATTTTTGGAGTCAAAGGAATAGAGGTCATGATAGGCTCAGGTGACTTCTAGCCCTAACTCTTCCATGATAGTTTTGGGCATAAGATTGTGAGAAGCCCCCGAATCCATCAAGCAGTTGTGCAGTACCTTGTCATGTATGTTCAGGGAAGTGTAGAAAGGAGGGGATGAGTCATTCCTGTCTTCTACCATAGGGCCTAGAATGACTACAGGTTTTTCATCTTGCAAGTTGATGGAGTCTGTGGGAAGGCATGAGGCTTCAGGCTGTAATAGCTCAGAGAAGCGTTTTTTGAATTCTTCATGTTTAATTAGCTCGGTCAGGGGCACAGGGATTCTAATCTTTTGAATTTCATACTCGAAATTAAAAGAAGATGTAAGCTTAGAGATTTCTCTTATTTCGGGAACATGAATCTGAACTATGGGGGAGAGGGGTTGAACCTTCTTACCTCTATGATTGTCTTCTACTTCATTAGCAAGTTTCTCTATTCTAGTGAACTGCTCAGGAACATCAGTTACTGCTGTCTTTTTCTTGAACCTCAGGTTATACCTGCCTTGGCTGCCACAAGCCTTGTTTCCCTTGCTCAATTCATTTAGCTAACTGTCCATGAGAGACTCCTCATAAGATGATTGAGTGAGATGAGGAAAAGGAGGAGTGTCTCCGAAGAAATGGATTTCAGGATCAAGTTCCTCTACTCTCTCTTGTTCCTCCTCGGCCACAAAATTGTTTTGAAAAGGGGCTTGAATCTTTTGGTCGTCTCTGTCTCTTCCCCTTTCTCTCTGCATAGTCGAGAAGCTATATTGTTTGGCTGCCTGAAACCTCCTTTGTTTTTGGCATTTTTAGGGCCCCTGTATGCTTGTCTTCCCTCCACCTTCATTTTCTCCATCTCTGCAGATAGAGACTTCACCAGCTTGGTCAATTCGTCCACTTGAGGGTGGGGCACCGACGGGCCGGAAGTCGAGGCTTCGGATCTTCCCTTTCTCCTGTCTGCGTCAACCTTGTTCCTCAGTCTGTCAGCTACTAATACATTAGATTCCACCTCTATGGCCACATCTTTCATTTTAGCTAAGGAGGTGGCTCTTCTTTCTCTCAATAAAAGACAGAAATCAAGGCCAAACGCACTAGCGTAAGAAATTTTGGCTGAGGCTTCTGAGGGCTTTATTTCAGCAAGAATCTTATTATACATCTTATTGAATATTTTGGAGAAGTCGGAGATGGACTCTCCTTACATCTTCTTTAGAGACCCAAACTCTGTCATGTAATACATGAAATCCTTCCTGTCTCCCCACTGCCTCAGGAAAGCACTATCCAGGGCTTCGATCCCAGCGATAGATCTGGGGGCCAATCCTCTAAACCATTTCCTCACCTCACCATCTAGGCTCTGGACAAAGACTCTCATCCATACATATTCCTTTTCAATGTTGAGGTTGTCTGCGTAACTGTAGAAAGCAGCCAGGTTCTCTTCCGCAGTTACGTCCCCTTCCCTGATGAACTTGGGCATGTATTTCAAGTAATCTCTAGCAAGGAGAGGATTCATAGAATGGGGTAGAACTAATGGAACATATCTGGCAGTGACTATATCATCCATTCTATTCATAGGGGGATTAGCACCAGCCATAGGAATATTAGGTGGAGGAGAACTTGGAGGAGAAGGAGTTCGCGAAGGGGTTACTGGGAATGAGTCCCGAAGTGGAGTGGGAAACAAGAGGGGGTTTAAGGAGAAGGCTAACAAGCTCAAGTCAGCGGGTGCTTCTCTTTGCACAGGAGTAGTAAAGATAGGAGTGGGGAAATCTTCTATGGTCCCAGGTCTATGCCAAGGTACAGTTTCAGGGGAGAGGGGAGTGACAAGGTTTCGTCCCTCAGGTCCAAGACCAGGAGAGGAAAATTCAACAGGAACACTCCTAAAATTTAGGAAATGGGAAACTTGAGAAATAGGTCTGTCAAGAAACTGAGGAGGAGAAAAAGGGGTACTCATAGAAGGATATGGTGGATTATCTAGTTCGGTGGTGGACGCTTCTTCTTCAGAGGCCTTTCCCTTCCTGAGAACTGCCTCTGGATCTGTTTTAGGTATACCTAGAGGCATTTGTGGATGAGACCACATATGCCTACCTCTGAAAGCCACAATTAACACGACAGATTTTCCCCAGTGGGGTCGTCACAATGGAGTCGCCAGGTCCACAGCAAAAATCTTGATAATTCTAATATCTGATGCACCTTCATAATCAGTTAATCATTGTCGTTCAATCCCAGGGAAAATATTCAACTTCGTCCCCGACAATAGCGCCAGAAATGTTAGCGTCAGAAGTCACCCTTGGATTGCTTGCAGGAGCAGAGCCTAATGCCCATCAGTTTTATGTCACGATTTCTTTAATGGGGTGATCGAATGGGTAGAAACTCGAGAAACTATAGCTTTAACTCAGGAAACCGGGCCTGGTATGCAGAAAGCAAGGGAGGTCTTGATCCAACTTCTGTCAGTAAATGGATTAAAGGGTGGTATATGGAGGAATTTTGAGAAAGATGAGCAAGATTTCCTCGGGCAACAGGCCTTTGGGAGCTTGGGAAAGAAAAACTTAGAAACCAAGACCCTCTTGGTCCAGAGCTTCAAGGAGCTGATGGGTGACTTGACTGGATCATCCAATTCCAAGTCACTCAGCGCTAAGAAAGTCACAAGAACCGATTAGAAACCATGAAAATATTACAGTGATCCATCCTACATCATCCTATAACAGCTACAACTCGACTGGATCCTCCAATTCCAAGATGTTCTAACACAGTATACAAAGAGGTGGAAAAGAACCTGACATCAATAAGGTAAGAAATATCAAATGCCTTATACATTAACCAGAGCGACCAACGCTTCATCAAAAATTTACAATCGGGAGCCTTGCTCAATCATCGATACCTTCAAAATGCAAAAACTGGGTACATATACTTGGGCAGATTTGCCCACCAGAGGCACACTCGCCCTCCAAGGCGTAGCGTCTCTTCAATCGATCTTTGGGCGGAAGTCCTTTGTCAGATGTCACCTTAACTTTGCATGGCCTTTGCAGGGGAGGTAGCTGAAACATTAAAGGCCAAAATTGTGTGTGTGGACTTCTCTATCTAATCGAGGACTTCAGCATGGCTTCTTTGGAAAAAATGGTACACATGATCTCTTTGAGTAGACCGCTTTCCATACCCTCCATTCCCCACAATTAATGAATGAAAGGAGGTTTCAACCACCTGTTCCCACCTTTATTTACTTCAAGCTAAAACCAGGGTCGAGGTCACATCAGATGGCACATGGAGATCACGATGATCCTTTCAGTGATCAGACTCGACACCTTTGGCCCCTTTTCGCACAGCTCCTTTATTTCTTGGTGACCACGAGCTGTGACCCTATGTTTATTTCCAAACCACTTTCGGTGTTCACGAATGGAAGGAGTTAATCCTTTCTCATTCACTGTTGCGATGAGAGAAACGCTAAGATAGATTACTTGGGCGCCACACATCCTTCTCATATCTGACAGTCCTGAACTCTCCCGACGATGCTATGGGCCCGCGTCCTGGACACTCCCGACACTTCGCGCATCGGGAATATGTCGATTCCACACTTTTCTCTTCGAACTCACGATGGGTGAATCAGAGAGGAGCTTAATTGCATGCCAAGTGTCTGCTTCAGATGGACGGCTAAGACTGCCCCTTGATACTATGGGCCCGACCCTGGGTGTTTTCGGTGCTTTGGGGTTTGGGGCTTCACGATACAAAGTGATACGAAACTTTTACTCTTCGAACTTGCGATTGCCGAAAAGCGACACGGCTATATCTTGCGCCACACGTCCTTAAGATGAATGGATGAGGGAGAATTCATTATTTAAAAGGGAGCCTCCCTCATTTACAGGCTCGCTTGAAGTGACCTGGTGCTAGGACCATGGGCTAGGCTCCAAAGGTGCTTTCGGCATTTCGCCGATTGGCAACTTCAACTACAACGAATGGGAGGCTCCTTGTTTCCTAAAACATCGATCCTTGATACGCCGACTGGAAGCCACCTGTCCCAATTGGATCGGACGACCCAGATTTGTCTTGAATTATTTGAGCTATCTCTCGCATTAAATCCTTGGCAACTTGGTAGCCCCGAAATTTCGATGACCATCGATCAGCTTTATAGGTGGATCCCGGTGGCTGTCAACAAAACTTCGCCCATTCACTTGAATTGTAACTAGGAAAGAGGTTTCTCCGCGCTGCGCTTGGGCGCTTCCCGGGCAACCTGTAGACCTGGGTACCTTGGTGCCCTAAGACAAACATTGTTGCTAACACAAAGCTTATAGAATATATATTCCAGAACAATACAAGATCAAAGTCAACAGAGACATAACATTCAATGATAAGATGGCCTTCAAGAAATCCATAGAAGAAACTATAGAAGAAGAAGAGATTGAAGAACTTAACGAAGAAATCACAGAAAATGAAAATGTTGAAAAGGAACTACCTGATCATCCTATGGATCCATGTGAAAACATGGAATCAGATATCGTACCTAAAACCAATAAAATACCATCTTGGCTTGAAGCTACCTTACAAGATGCAGAAAAACTCAAGGTTCCAGAAGGAACATTTAGAAAGAGTAAAAGACCTAAAATATTCTCAAGTTATGCAACATACATGACGAAGCTTCTAGATGAAGAACCTACCACATTTGAAGAAGCAGTTCAAAAGAAACAATGGAAATAATCTATGACGAANTCCATTATGAAAAATGAGGTATGTGAAATCGTACCAAGACCTAAAGAAAAATCGGTGGTAACTTCAAAATGGGTGTACAAGATCAAACATGCAATAGATGGAAGCGTGGATAAATACAAGGCAAAATTCATAGCTGGAGGGTTCTCCCAGAAGGAGGGAGAAGATTATGATGAGACATTTTCTATGGTGGCTATATATACTTCCATCAAAGCTATCATATCTCTTGTCGCTTCGATGGGATGGAACTTACATCAGATGGATGTAAACACAACTTTTCTCAATGGAGATATTAAAGAAGAAGCATATATTGAACAACCTCAAGGGTTTGAGGTACATTCCAGAGACACTCATGTTTTCAGATTAAAGAAAGCTCTATATGGACTAAAGCAAGCTCCAAGGGATTGGTATGCCAGAATGGATAGCTATCTAACAAGACTTGGTTTCTCCAAGAGTCATGTAGATCCAAACCTTTACTATAAAGTCATGGACAATGCACCTGTAATCCTACTACTATATGTTGATGATTTATTGATAACAGGTGAAGAATCTCTCATCATCCAGTGCAAGAAGGAATTAGATTTTGAATTTGATATGAAATATCTAGGTCTCATGCATTATTACTTGGGACTAGAAGTATGGAAGAAGTGTGGTGAAGTATTCCTTGGACAAGGAAAGTACAAAATAAAGATCCTTCATAAATTTGGAATGATGGATTGTAAGTCCATGGAAACTCCTATGAATGCGGATATAAGAAAAGTGAAAGATCTAGATTCTGATCCAGTAGACCCATCTCTATATCGACAACTAATTGGGTCATTGATGTATTTGGTAAATACTCGACCAGACATTTTCTTTGTCATAAATACAATAAGCCATTTCTAGGTGGAACCAAGACATGAACACTGGATAGCTGCAAAGAATGTATTAAGATATATTCATGGGACAATAAACTATAGTTTGATATATACTGCATCCAGCGATATACAACTTCATGGATTCATAGACTCTGATTGGGTAGGAAGTGCAGAAGACAGAAAGAGCACTTCAGGTATGTGTTTCAGCTTGGGCTCCGCTATGATATCTTGGGGAAGCAGGAAAAAAAAGTCTATCATACTCAGCAAAGCAGAAGCAGAGTATATGGCATCATGTGAAGCATGCACAGAAGAAATATGGTTAAGAAAGTCAATCTCTGATTTATTTGATCAGATTCCATAATCAACCATAATGTATTGTGATAATCAGAGTTGTATAAGATTATCAGAGAATCTCATGTTTCATGAAAAGTCGAAACACATTGATATCAAATACTACTTTATTCAAGATAAATTCCAATAAGGAGAGGTAAAGCTCAAGTATATCCCCACTGATGAGCAGACAATAGATATCCTGACAAAACCTCTATCCAGAATAAATTTTGCATAATTATGAGAGAATATGGGGATCATAGAAATAAATACCTTAGTTGAAGGGGAAGAAATGACTCTCTAGGTTGGGAGGGAGCACTGAAAATATTATTGAAAACATTTATATTGTGATTGAAAAAATAGTCCAGCTCAGACAGATTCTTTCCTTTTCGGAAAGTGGATTGAGATTTATGATGGACAGCAATTTCCCATTGTGGATAACATGGGAAATGGTCCAGATTGTTGATGTATCATAGACAGTGACTTCCCATTGTGGTTAACATGGGGAGTGGTCTAGGGAAGTCTCTCTTCTTGAGGGTTACTCAAGAACACTAGCCTGCCACACCGGACAATGATTTCTCATTGTGGTTAACATGAGGAGTGGTCCATTTTGGAAGTTGATACAGGACAATATTTTCCTCTTGTGGTTAACAGAGAAAATGGTCCAAACAATCATTCCTTAGGGTTTATACATTCTCTCCAAGGTGCACTTTGATTATTGTAGGAAGAATGGCCCAGGGTGGGGAATGGTCCAGGCTCAATAATCAAAGACAAACATTCCTTAGGGTTTATACATTCTCTCCACGGTGAACTTTGATTAGTGTAGGAGGAATGGTGGTGAGGAATGGTCCAGGCTCAGAAATCAGAAACAATCATTCTTCCTTTTTTTAGAAGAATAGGAAAGATAGACCATTTTTTATGTTCTATATTGAGGGCAGATATTCTTTCATATCTCACAGATCTGAGTGAAATATTGGCCTAGATGGTTCAGTTTATTTTAAACAATATTTTTTGTGCAGGTTGTCATCAGATGATTGTTATGGAGACTGCTTGTCTCCAGATAGTAGAGATATACTACTATGGTGGATATGTTCCACTATTTGAGACTATGTGTCACGGTTTGAGTAGTTTTGTACTACCGTGGATAGACATAGTTGTGTTATATCAATTGATATTGTACCAATTGTCATAGGAGATTATCCAATTGGATAATAATGACGGTCCTCATGATACTACCAGTTGAATGGTCTATTTGTGCTCAATACCATACTTCCCTAGCTAGGAGGCAGTGTTGATATTATGGTATCTTCGGGAGGCATGAACCTCTATTGTGACCTTTGACAAGATTAGAATGTTCCGGAAGGAAGCAAAGAAATGAAGGAAATCCTAGACAATGTGTTGGCTGCAAAAATATAATTAATATGAATTAATTAGTACCCAA
>JASDQU010948642.1:0-26986 GCA_032191745.1 Picea mariana
TTCAGGAGGGGTGTTGGAGTTACTTCACACACACCTAGGATTTATTTTTACTCAGGTTATTCCTTGTTTATTAGTCATAATTAGTCATTATCCAGTCTCCTATGTTTTAGGGGAGAATATTCTACCTAGAGAATATTCTCTTTCAGTTGACACTTTAGTTTGACTAGTTGAGTTGAGTTTAGATGTTGCATTGTTTTTGTCACCATGCAACATTGGGATCATCAGCAACTCACTATTCTTTGTTCAGTCAGTTAACTGAAGACTAGTTGACTAGTTAACTCAGCTAGGTGGCAGTTCACTCTCGTCACTGCCCGAGAGACTAGACTAGGTGGCAGTTTACTCTTGTCATTGTTGGTGTGTGTCCAGATCAATCTATACCACCACTATGGCTCATTAGTTACTCATTTATTCTATATATATTGTAAATTATTCACTCTTTGAGTGTGGAAAACGGTTAATGAGAATTCTTCCATTCTTTCTATCTTGCTTCTTCTTTCTTAATTTATCTCTGCAAATGTGTGTAGTATTTTCTAGCTAGATCTATTATGTGCAAGTTCAACACATTTACATCCTTAGGCTCGGATTTACCTCTGACTTCTCTAAATATGACATCTCGACTATACATTGTTCTCCTTGATGCAGGATCCCAAATCTTATATCCTTTCATCTCTTCTTTGTATTTGATGAAAATACATGTTTTTGCCTTCTTGTCTAGCTTGCTCCTCCTTTCCTTGGGAACATGTACAAATGCATCATAGCCAAATACTTTGAGATGTTCCACCAATGGCTTCTTACTTGACCATACCTCATTTGGATTTGTGTTGACTAGTGTCAATGAAGGAGACATATTCACTAGATATGTTTCAGTCTAGTCTACCTGTGCCCAAAATTCTTTTGCGAGCCCAATGCCATTGAGCATGCTCCTTGCCTTATCCATAAAGGTTTTGTTCATTATCTTGAAAATTCCATTTTTTTGTGGGGTATATGGTGTGTTATTTTGACATGATATGCCACACTACTTACAGAACTGATTAAATTCCTTTCCACAGAATTCACCACCATTGTTAGTCCTCAACACTTTAATCCTCTTCTCTGTATGATTTTCCACAAGATCTTTAAACTTCTTAAATCTCTCGAAAACCTATGATTTATTCCTCAATAAATATATCCATGTATTCTTGGAAAAATCATCTATGAAAAAGACATAATACAAGGATCCACCAAGAGAAGGCACTGTAACCAAACCAAGCACATCACTATGCACCAGTTCTAGAATCCCATTTTCCCATGTCGCTCCAAATGGGAACCTCACATGACTTTGTTTCCCATATATTCAATGTTCACAAAAGTCGACTTCTAAACCACATTGAATACCTTCGACCGTATCTTTTCTTTTCATATCTCGAATTCATTTTTCTCCAATGTGTCCCATCCTCTCATGCCATAACATGTTCGGGTCAAGTTCATCATGTGTTGTCGAGTCAGTTTGAACCAACTTGGCTCGAGTCAAGTCAAGTTGTGTCGACATCAAGTCAAGTCAAGCCGCGTTTGAGTCGGTTTAAATAGAAATGATGTTGTTGCACCCAGTCGGGTCAACATTCCCTAACAGATTGTACATGGTACCAATATCAACTCCTTTCATTAAAACCATCACACCTCTGACCATATTACACGAATCCTTCTGAAACATAGTATTCACACTTGTATCACTCATCTTACTGACATATATCATGTATATTTCAAAACCAATAATGTGTAGCACACTTGGAAGGTTACTTTTCCTCCCATCATGTAGTGTCAGTGAGACTCTTCCCCATCCCAAAATTATGGTCTTCAAGTCACCCCCCAAGAAAACATCACCCCCATCATATTTTTCATATTCACATAACCATTGTTTATGTAGTTTCATATGATAGGATGCTCCTGAGTCGATCAACCAAACATCTTGATCCAATTGTGTACTAGTCGACGCCAGGTACACATCACCTCCCTTTTTCTAGGTTGTCTTTCTCTCAGTCAACTGCTTCTCATTAGATCCAACACTGCCTTTTATTTCCTTTGAATTACATTAAATTTTATAATTCTCAGCTTACCGCATTTCCATCATCTTCGCGCCAACTGAATCGGGGATTTAGATCTACCCTTCGAATTGAACTTTATACCAGAGAATCTGCCTTTATCTCTATCTATCGGTCAACCTCTCACTACTAGAGCATCTTTGGTTGATCCTTCCATGTTCTTTCTTCTCATTTCTTCTAACATAAGAGAAGAAACCACGTCCTCTAGAGCTAGTGTGGTTTTATTTCTCTCAATATCCATGACTAAGCTATCCCAAGAGTCTGGAAAAGAACATAATAAGTTGATACACTTCTCCTCATCAATGATCTTTATATCCACATATGATAACTATCTTAACATGGTATTAAACACATTTAAATGCTCAGAAACTGAACTACCATCACTCATCCTCATAAGATACAACTTATTCCTAATAAAAAACTTATTTACTAGATATTTCGGGTAGTATAACCTTCCCATATTGTCCCATAGCTTCTTGGCTGAATATTCACCCGATACATTCAGTAGCATTGAATATTCAATACAAATTCATATCATACTTCTTGTTTTTCTTTCAAGTTTCTCCCATTCTTCTATCAACATTCCTGTCGGTTGGGTACCTGGATAGACCGTTGCCCATTGTTCTCTATCTATAAGAAGATATTCCATTTTAAGCTTCCAAAGATCATAATTATGGCCATTGAATATTTCTATCTCTATTATGGAACTGTTCTCCATTCTTTTACATGATCTTTAACATAATTTATGACTTACGACTCTTACTGTACCTAGGGTTTAGTTCTCGGATTCAAGATTGGAAAATCAAGATCTAATATACTCGCAAAAGAATTACACCACTCTGATAACTCACTTTTCAAGGAAGACCTAAGCTATAATACCACATGTCAAGAAATGCAGATCACTTCCACACTAATCCTAGAAGAAGAGAAGAAGAATCTAATCAAGAAAAAAAATGACACAAGAAATCACATAGTACACTGAGATTTTACCCTGGAAACCCTTAATTGGGAAAAGCAACAGTCCTTTGTGAATTTTTCTCTCTTATTGTATTATTCAATCAGAATAAAAGGTTACATGTCTAATCTTGATCCACACCTAATACACAATCGACATCATACCCTCTTGCACAGGAAAGAACAACCTTGTAGCCAATTCGAATTACATATGCATGACAAACAATCTACAGTTACACATGCATTAACCTACAAACATGCATTCTATGATCAGATTACAACAACAACCTTTACGACCTTAAAACACACATTTTTATAGATTTTACAACCGGAAAACCCCTAAACATTGGTGCCCATAAATGGTTACAGATCCATGCATATTATTGACTACAAATCCCACAAATCCTGGGATTCTGTTACAGTCGACTCCAATTCGGGTTTACCAGTCGGCCTTCATTCGGTCTTTGGTTGGTCTTCTCACACATGCACTTTGACCTCTTGTTGATTGAATTTTTATCGATATCTTTGACTTCAACTTTACCCAATCGACTTCCTTGACCTTCAACTTACTTTCGATATTCCTCGTATTTGACCTACTGTCAATCCACCTTGACTAGAATTTCACTGCAAATAATATAACAACCCAACAATTTAATCACTAAAAATTTTGACATACTTGAAAATCAACAATCAAAATTGTATCTTCATGAAGAAAACTCTTGATAAGTGGATTCATAAAAATGGTTCTATAAATATTGTAAATTCTATAGATGTAAATAAAACAGGTCTTAGAGATACCCTTGACATTTGGACTTCATTTTTTGATGGATCTAAATCCAAAGAGGGAGCTAGAGTTGGTTTCCTTTTGATAGATCCCAAGGATGAATGCATATTTCTTTCATGTAGGTTAGAGTTCGACTATACTAACAATACAATTGAATATGAGGCACTTGTGTTGGGATTCAAGAAGGCCATAGACATAAAAAAACGTGTTTGGGGATTTGGATATAATAATCAAACAAATAAAAACACTATACGTTGTAACTCACCCCACTCGAATAATTATCGACAGGAAGTGTACATATTAATCAACAACTTTGATGATTTTAACATTTCTGTTTTTCCACATTCTAAGAATCTAGTAGTTTATTCTTTTGTTATTGTTGCCTCTAGGTTGTCTCCATTGGAAGTCTTTGAGGTGATAATATTTGAGATAGAACTTCTCTATATATATTCTTTTCCAAATAACATCACAAACTCGAAGGTGTTTGAGGGTGATGAGAAAATCATTGAATTTATCACCAACGAAGAGACTTTCCAAGATTCAACTATTGATGATGAGGAGTAGCAATCAAATCTGGAATGTGATAAATAATATTCTACTGAAACAAAATCACATACTATGAATGATGGAGTGGTTAATCTAGAAAATTTAGTTGAATTTAAAAATAAATTTAAAACATTGTCAAACATAAAAACATACAATTCCACTTTAGGTTACAAAATAATTAATTGAGGAATTGAAGAAAACCCTAAAAATGTAAATCTCAGTAAAGGATGTTCTGAGTAAGAGAGACAAGCTCATATTAAAATATTTAGAACATACCAGAATGTGTGTTGGACTTATGGGCTGACCCGGGTTCTACCTTAGTTCTCCAACAAAACCCTTATAACCATCGGCCCTTCTGGTAAACCAGAAGGCTACATTATGCACAGAGTGCACAACGTAGTCTCACCTGAGATGGTTTAAGGGGGACTGCAGGACATAGATGTATATAGTAATGGAAGAGATTGGGGGATGTTCTTTCTTATTTCTTATTTCTACTTAACCATGCATTTGATTACATAATTCACTAGATCCATCCATTCATTCATTCATTCATTCATTTTCATAATTATTCTAGTGCGCACTGTAAATAAATCATCCATTCAGCTATCTAACCATTCAATGATAACTGCAGAAATAGTAACACATTAAAACACATTTCACACATATTTTTACCATGGTTCACCCCCCCTAGGGCTACGTCCACAAATATCTTCTACTTATTTGTGTATTCATCAAAAGGGCACTACATGCATTACATCATAGGAAAGAGTAGTGAGGTGTACCAGGATCGCACCAAAATCCACAACTTGCGACCTGAACCTCAAATAGTTTGACCTCATTCAAGTTCTACAGCTCTCAAAACATACTTCAACTCCCAAAAAATTCAAAATAGGTTCTCCAAAATAGACTTGTCGCACTAACTCTCTAACAATAAAAAATTAGATGTTTATGATGATTCTCTAATATACCTCATACCCCTTATTTATATTACAAAATTGGGTTAGAAACCCTTACAATACATCCCAAAAACCTAACCCTAACATGGCTATGTCTTATCCACATTTACATCGGATTTCCGCAAATGTTGTCGCACACGCTTCTTTTCCTCAAACTTTGGCATGCTCCCTCTCATGGTATTCTTTTCCTTGTTTTTCACGTTTTTCCCCAAACATGCCTTCTCCAACAAGTCCCAACACTAACATGTGGCTCATCCCGAGCCACTTGGCCTTAGTGCACCTTCTTCAACGCTACCTCCAGCGCATGAAACTTCTTTCCTAATTTTGTCGCTCTCTCTTTAGCATTTGTGCTCTTTCCTGCTAGTGTCTCCAAACCCTGCATTGTTATGTGATCTCTTAGAACTTCTCTGCTTTTTACTAGCACATGTTCCCATCTTCCCTTCTCTTTTTGGAGTTTGTCTATCATTCCTTCGGCTTGTTTCTGAAATGACTCCAACTGAGCATGCCTTGCTTGTTTCTGCTCCTCCATAGTATTTACTTATGCCTGCAAAGTTTTCAGTTCCTGCACGGTCTTCATTCTAAGGGATATGTCCATAGTCTTCTACCTTTTATTCAAATTTTGAAATGCCACATCATTTTTTCCTCCCTCTACTCTAGTTGTTGGCTCTTTTCATCCTCTTCTAGGATTTTCCAAATATTTGTAGTCTTGTTATAGAATTATGCCACTTATTTAACCTCCTTCACTATACTCTCTATGTGCATAGTGGCCTCTTTCTCTCTCTTTTCCTGCACTTCTGGAGGTGTGCTCAAATTTAACTTCTTTGTTAACTCCGTTATTTCTTGTTTGTATCTTTCCATGGTCTGCACAATTTGTTGTATCTTCTCTTCTGTTTTAATTTCCCTTGCCTATGCATAGTCTGGTATGCTCGTGTATACCTCTGCAATATTCTTCTCTAAATTATCTACAAACTACTTCTCTTCCTCCTTTTCTAGCGTGATTTTTTCACATGTTACTTGTAAAATCTCCTTCACCTCGCGGTTGATCGCTAGGTTGGTAGCGTCCACCCTAGATCTAGATTGTAATTTCTACATGACACTCACTTGTAGTCCATATAGCGTGTTTATGGGTATTTTCGCCAGGACCAATTCCATATGTTCCATGTCCTTTACTGTTCTCTGTGTTGTGTTTTCATACTTCTCCAACATTTCTTGTGTGACTTTGAATCTGTCACTGCTAACTACTAATGTCTTCATGGTATCTTCTTGTTATTTTTGTGTTGATGTTTCCTATTATTTTTATGTCTGTTGCGCTGTTGGATGATGCATTGTATTTAGTTGCAGTCTCTGTAAGATGTTGTGTACTTATAATAATTTTTCCATGATTTCTTCCCTTTGTGCCTCTACTGCGCGTACTAAATCCTCTCTTATGTCTTGGTATTTTTATATGACCAACTCGAAATCGTCCACTGTAATAGTGATGGTTGGAGGATTCTTGTGATATTTCATTTTTTTCCTTATTTCTTCCTCCTAGGTTCTTGTTCTCTTCTTTGTTGGGGTTGAGGTTTGTGCCTCAGCTTTCTTCTTTGTTGCTTCCCCATATTTTTCTTCCTTTGGGCGAGAGCTATCTCCCTTCGCACCATCCCATTTAACCTTTTTCCTTGACATTTCCTCTTTCTTTCTTGGCTTCTTCCTAGTTGCATTACTTCTTGAAGCTTGACCACGATCTACAACCTTCCTTGTATTATATGTTGATCTTCTTGTCTTTTTGGATGTTTCTGCTTCTACTAGATCCTTAGGTTTTTTTCCTTTCTTTTGTATTACTATAACCTTCCACTGCACACAACAATCTTTTNTTTCTTCTCCTCCATAGTATTTACTTATGCCTGCAAGTTTTTTAGTTCCTGCACGACCTTGATTCTAAGGGATATGTCCATAGTCTTCTACCTTTTATTCAAGTTTTGAAATGCCACATTCATTTTTTCCTCCCTTTACTCTAGTTGTTGGATCTTTTCATCCTCTTCTAGGATTTTCCAAATATTTGCAGTCTTGTTATAGAATTATGCCACTTATTTAACCTCCTTCACTATACTCTCTATGTGCATAGTGGCCTCTTTCTCTCTCTTCTCCTGCACTTTTGGAGGTGTGCTCAAATTTAACTCATTTGTTAACTCCGTTATTTCTTGTTTGTATCTTTCCATGGTTTGCACAATTTGTTGTATCTTCTCTTCTGTTGTAATTTCTTGTGCCTATGTGCAGTCTGGTATGCTCGTGTATACATCTGCAAGATTATTCTCTAAATTATCTACACACTACTTCTCTTCCTCCTTTTCTAGCGTGATTTTTTCACATGTTACTTGTAAAATCTACTTCACCTCGCGGTTGATCACTAGGTTGGTGGCATCCACCCTAGATCTAGATTGTACTTTCTACATGACACTCACTTGCAGTCCATATAGCATGTTTGTGGGTATTTTTGCCAGGACCAATTCCATATGTTCCATGTCCTTTACTGGTCTCTACGTTGTGTTTTCATACTTCTCCAACATTTCTTGTGTGACTTTGAATCTATCACTACTAACTACTAATGTCTTCATGGTCTCTTCTTGTTATTTCTGTGTTGATGTTTCCTATTATTTTTATGTCTGCTGCGTTGTTGGATGATGCATTGTATTTAGTTGTAGTCTCTGTAAGATGTCGTGTACTTATAATAATTTTTCCATGATTTCTTCCCTTTGTGCCTCTACTGTGAGTACTAAATCCTTTCTTATGTCTTGGTATTTTTCTATGACCAACTCGACATCATCCATTGTAATAGTGATGGTTGGAGGATTCTTGTGATATTTCATTTTTTTCCTTATTTCTTCTTCCTAGGTTCTTGTTCTCTTCTTTTTTGGGGTTGAGGTTTGCACCTCGACTTTCTTCTTTGTTGCTTCCCCATATTTTTCTTCCTTTGGGCGAGAGATATCTCCCTTCTTGCCATCCCATTTAACCTTTGTCCTTGACACTTCCTATTTCTTTCTTGGCTTCTTGCTGGTTGCACTACTTCATGAAGCTTGACCGTGCTCTACAAACTTCCTTCTATTATCTATTGAACTGCTTGCATTTTTGGATGTTTCTGCTTCTACTAGATCCTTAGGTTTTTTTCCTTTCTTTTGTGTTACTATAACCTTCCATTGTGCACGACAATCTTTTACAATTCAGTCTACTTCTTCATGTGAGGTGAAATATCTCATTTCCATTCACTTCTTATTTGGGTCATTGTGGCCTAGATCCACAAATGATGTCTTGAAGCCTTGAAATTGGCAATCCCTTCATTTTCTTGAACCACTTCAACTAGGATCCTCCATACATTGCTTGTCTTCTATTGCATATCCTCCAAGAACATGGAAAATATCGTGTTGTTGGCCTATTGATTCTTATGGTTCTTTGCCTTCCACAAAGTTTCATAGCACGATGCATAACATCTCCCCTTCCATTCTAGAAAAGATGAAAACTTGGGCTCCTGTTATCCCATCAATTCTATCGGTATTAGAAACCAGGAGTAATGGAATTATCTTCCATTATCTTGTGCATCTCCACAATCGATTAGAAATCGGTTCAACAAGTATGGTTCCCAGTTGAACACTACACCCTTTGTGCACTACGCATTTATTGCTATCACTAGTGTTGGGGATTCTTCCTTCTTGCACATCCTCAATATTTTGCAAGCCATCATCTTTGTGGAAAACTTTATTGCCTGGTCATTAATATCCTTGATGATTAGTCCTCAGGTTTCCCTGTTTGTCCCGAACTGTGCTTTTACTTCCTCTGCAATCTCTTTATCCCTGGATTTATTGTCCAAATAGTCGTCTAGATTTATCCCACTGGTAGGTAACCCTATGATCTTCTCTATGAGGTCTACGTCTATGGGGACCAACCTTTCCATGCATAGGATACCTCCATGTACCCTGGACAATAGTTGTTTCACACAAAGGCCCACATTTTTACCACGCCCAAAATGCGGTATGTCCAACAAATTCATAACGCCTGAATTATATAGACATGTAACCCACTGCGCAGACTCCAAAACAAGCTTCCCTAGGGGTCCTACCTCCCCCATGTTCTCGAATAATGCTTCCTACGTAAAATTAGCAAACCGATTTTTGTCAGTTATAATGTGATCCACATACTTTAGCTTCAACACCTTTCCTAGCATGTCTCTCATTGCAACTACATCATCTATAAGATGATGTAAATTAATTTCTACCGTGCTTGGTGTTTTCCTCTTTTGACCTGCATCTAGGTTTTCCTCTCTGGATTCATCTTGAGGTTCTTCTTCTTCTTCTCCCTCTATTTCTTGATCGCCTTCGACTTATTCTACAAGTTGTTGTTTTTTTTTGTCCTTTTCTGTAAGGTTTTTGGAACTAGGGTTCACACTACCATTAGGGTTGTCTACGCTTTGACCCACTTACACCTGTTTTGTGGTTGATAGTTCTACCTCTATACTGGTGGGACTGATTGATTCGGTCTCTAATTTTTTCACATCCTCCATCTCAACAAATTCACTCATTCTTCCATTCTTTCTTTCTTCCTTCTTGACTATCGGGTTACTCGTACAAAACATCTGGGAGCACCAACCTTTGGGGGTTCCATCTAACTATTCTTGCATAAGATCGACTAACTTCTCCTCTTGCTCAATCAACCTTTTCTCATGCTCTCAATTGCTAGATTTCTCAAAAATTTCTAAGTGTTGAACTTCCCTTTTTTATAAACCTGTTCATTAATGTTTTGTCTTGTTTTTCACTTTTTCCAGTTATTTGCGCGGTGTCTAACTTTCCTGCGCATATTCTTCCAATTATGTCATGCCAATTGTTGTTTGTTGTGCGTTGTCATACCTGAATGATTTGTCTCTCCCTTATTCCTCCTAATTAATTCTTTTTGTATTTTATTTTATTTTTCTATTTTTTATCTTCCTTTTTCTTCTTTTAGCTCCTACTATTTACAATATGTACAAGTCTACTTGTTGTGTTGCAACTATTGAGAGTTAGTAGGTTGATTGTCCCTATACAGTTCCATTTGACCACCATTCATCATTCCTTGTATTTCATTTCCATTTAAGTCCTACATCTGTACATCCCCTCCATTTGTGATCGTCTTTATCTAATATGGCCCAAGGCAATGCATTATGAGCTTCCCTGGGCGTTGTAAATATTTATTGTCATAGAGGAGAACCCGATCTCCTTCCTGAAACTTATTATTCTTGATATATTTTTCATTCCATGCTTTATCCTTTACTTTTTTTACCTCTTAATGGAAAATTTCCATGATTCTTTCCCCTTCTAATTCCATCAGTTTAACCAATCTTTCCTGTGATGCGCCATTTTCTGTCATATCTGTAATTTTTGCAATGTGAAAACTTGGTATCAAATTATAATCAAAGGGGACTACTGCCTCCTGTCCATACACCAATCTAAATGATGTTTGTCCAGTTTATTTCTTGCAGGTAGTTCTATAATCCAAAATTACTGTTGGTACCTATAGATCCCAATTGTATCTGTTTACATTGCAAATATTTGTGAAGGCATTCTCCAAAATCTTGTTGAAGGCTTCCATTGTTCCATTTTATTGAGGGTGGAAAGGAGTACTCTTCTAATGGTATATATTAAACTCTTAAATAATAGCCTCAATTGTACTATTGATGAAGTGATTCCCTTTATCACTCATCAATATTCTTGGAAATCCAAATCTTGTCACTATATTCTCAAATAAAAAACACGTTGCAGTTTCTGTGCTGCAATCCTTTATTGGTGTTTCCTCTACCTATCTGGTCAAGTATTCTATTGTTGTAATAATATATCTGGCTCCTAATATTCTTTTTGTTGGATTAATTGGACCTACAAAATCTATTTCCCATTTATAAAACTCTTGTAAAATAACATTTGGTCTCAGTGGCATCTCATCCCTCATGGATGGATTCCCAAATCTTTGACAAACATCACACTACTGATAGTATTCTTTTGAATCCTTATGAAATGTTGGCCACCATAATACTACGCGCAATACCTTTTGTGCAGTATCTTTTCTTGCATAATGTCCTCTTGCAAACCCTTCATACACTTCTTCCAAAATAATGTTTCTTTCATGCTCCATCACACATCTCCTCAAGATGTTATCTGCTCCAAGTTTGTATAAATGACCTGCAATCAAATGATAATTTGTAGCTCTGACTACCAAATTTTTCTTCTATGTGGTAGTAAATTCTCTTGGTGAAAATCATGTACTCAAACACTCAATAATGTCAACAAAATATTCATCTGCAATTTGTACTGAAAACAATTGTGCATCTGGAAATTTGTCTTCCAAGTTACTGGGTATTCTCCATTTGTTATCCTGGACATTTTATCTTGTCTTGCATGCAATCTTATAGGCTTCACCACAAATTCAAAGTCAAATTCCTGAAATAATAATAGCCATCTGCATATCCTTGCCCCCAACACTGGATTATTAACTAAGTATATTAGAGTTGAATGATCTGTAAACATATTAAAGTGTTTTCCTAACAAGTAATGTTTGTATTTATGCAAAGCATACACCATAGATATACCTTCTCTTTCTGTAGTATTGTACTGCTTCTCTAAATATGAAAAATTTCTACTTGCAAAAGCAATAGGGTGATCTATGTCACCTTCTCCTAGATGGGTTAATACTGCTCCTAGTACAATTGCAAATACATCTACATGCACATGAAATTCTTTATCACAATATGGAAATACTAAAATCAGTGCAGTAACCATCTTCTCCTTCAAAATATCTAGGCTCTTCTAGTATTCATCAGTCCATTGGTACTTAGTATCCTTCTTCATCAAATTCTCCATTGGCACGGTGATTTGTGCATATCCCTTGATTAATTTTTTGTAATACCCTATGTGGCCCAATGTACTCTACAACTAGCTTATTGACTTTGGTGGTGGTAAGTTAACTATGACAACAATTTTGGTAGGATCAACCAACGGACCTTCTTTACAAACCACATTCCCTAACAAAATCCCAAAAAGTGTGTTGAAAATACATTTCTTAATGTTTAATGATATCTGCATCTATCCAACATAAGCCTTAATACTTCAAAATGATATTTTATCAATCTGAACACTGTCCAATCATCCAAGTAAATATCCAAAACTTATGAGTAAAGTACTTAAAAGATGCTACTACTACCCTTGAAAAAATGGTTGGTGCATTCTTCAATCCAAATGGCATAATTGTATATTAAAATGAGCCCCACTCTGTAGAAAATGTCGTCTTGTGTCTATATTCTGGTTTTATCCTAATATGATGATACCTTGAAAATCCATCTATAAAAGAATAATCTTCTTGACTCCCTACATTTTCCAAAACTTCATCTGTAAATGGGGTAGGAAAAGGATCGTGTAGGAAATAATCATTAAATTTTCTCAAATCTACACAAATATTGATTCCTCCTTGATTTTTTTCTTGTACCACTATAGGACTGATCCATTCTGACTCTTATACAAGTTCTATGACACCCTCTTCTAGAATTTTATCAATTTTTGTCTTCACCTTATTTTTGTATATTGGATTCAATCTATACGACCTCTGTCTGATCGGTCTTGCTTCTAGTTTCAATGGGATATTCATATCTCCTAGATCTCTTGCTAACCCCTTCATCTCTGATAATGTTGTTGGGAATAAGTNCATCTTTGGGTTGTCTGTAATTCCAATATTTACCTTCTTGATATTTAGTGGTGCAGTATAATATTCTGAGTCCAACTTGGGGCCTTCTACTTCCCTTTCACCTTCCACTTTTGGGATCTATATATTGCGTGGATTATCTTTTGTTGGTTCTTCTGCTTCTTCTATGTGATAACAATGTAGCAATTTTTTAACTATCTGAATATCCTTCCTCTGAGATGCTATAATCATTTCAAACTCCGGTTCTTCAAATATCATGTCTCTTACTACTTCCAGCGTTGTATCAATCTATGGAATTTCATGTTCAAAAGAAATGTAACTACAATTTTCTGATGCATCTCTTCCCAGTTGGCAGTTTGTCTGCGTTGTTCATGTTCTATGTACTAGTTCTTTGGAATGCCTTCTAGTGTGTGGATAAAATGGTTTGGCCACTCTTTTGGTGGTACTAATATCCATTGAACTATGCACTTCTCTACATCCTCTTGGGGCTATCCAAATCCTTCATATTTCTCCTCATATTTATGCTCTTGTTTTGCATCGAATCTTATGCGTAGTAACCTTTTTCACTGAAACCAATAGTTGATCTTTGCCTTGTGTGTACCCCACCATCTTGCAGGTGTAGCTTTTAAAGAAATATCTAGTGATGGTAATCTATGATTTTTCATAACTTCTACCTCATATTTCATAAAAAAATCTTCTAAATCATTCAATCCATAAAAAGTAAGAGGTTCTCTTACCTTTCTACCAACCCATATAATCACGTGTCATTCTGACACATCTCCTGGTAGATCATTCATGTAGTCTCTACTCCCAGTTCTACAGTCATGTGTTAGAGTTTGAAGAAAAAGAACTAATACTCCTCTAACTGAGCATGCCATCTACAGTTCAGTTGATATAATCTTCTTTGTGCATGGTAGTTATGTATAACTTATTTACATCTTTTGTTAGGATATTATCTATAGGTTTCACATACCTGCCTCCTTATGAGGGATCCAATGGTGAAATAACTTTGTGTCCTCCAGACTCAAATATCATTTTCCTTGTCTTGAAATTGATAATATCCTGGTTATCAAAGGCCAAATCCAAACCCAAAAGTGTTGGATATGGAGAAGTATTGTCCACTATGTCAATGAATTCAAAGTTATTCATGGTGTGCACACCATCTATATATATTGGAATCCATTTAAACCTTCATATTGGCACCACTTTGTGTTGATTTTCCAACTTCAGTTCAATAGGTGAATACCCTAATTGTGGTTCTCCCATAGCTTCCTAAGTTTTTTTTGGAAGAACATTAACTTCATATCCTAAGTCTAGTATAATATCCCCCATATTGAAATCTACTATGTTAGCATTCAATCTGAATTCCCTACTGGTTCTTATCTTCTTTTAGACCTGATTTACTCTTTCTACCCCTTCTTCCCCAGAATTACACTTTTCTAGTAAATTTTGCAGTACTTGTAAGGATTTTTTATCACTCAAAAATTTGACAAAAGCTCCCAAAAAGTGTCTTAAGTTACTTACTTTTTCTGAGTACTTCTCTTGATTGGTTTGATCAAATAATGAAGACATGTCATATAATGGTATCTCATCCACTGGCTTTGTTCCTGAAGTGGACGTAATATTTTCCTTCAAGATCTCTTATCTAGCTTCCTTGAATATATCTATCTCTCTGTGTGCATCAAACTTCTGCTTTGATGTTGCATTCTTCCTAACCCCCTGGTATTGGTCTTGATCCTTCTTGGTTGCATCTTCTCCTGTCTTGGCTCCAACTCTAGTCACTATGTTAATATTCTTCCCGTCTTCCTCTATTTTTTCCACCTCAATACATTGTACGTTCTGATTAGTTTGGTTCCTCTTATCCTTTATTTTTATCAACAATGTTGAACAGTCCTATGTTTCATGGTCTACTGCGTGAAAATACATACATGTCGCAGGTGTTTGTGGGAATTCTATGGCATAGTGCCCCGGTTTCTAACAATTATGACACACTATAGGTCCTCAAACTCCTCCAAATCCTCTTCCTCCACAACCTCCTCCTCTGAATCCTCCTCTTTTTCCCTGATTATCTTTGTGCGGTGTGTTATAATGTGCTCCTTAATTATACTGTGGTTGTGGATTATTGTACTGCAGTGGTGTTGTGCACTATTGTGCAAGATTATATTGTTGTTTCCCTTGAAATTGTTGCACATTATACTTTGGTTGTGTTGCAAACTACTGTGTGAGATTGTACTGTGGTTGTTGCACAATTTTATATTGCATTTGTTGCATAGATTGTCCAATTATATGTTCATCCTGTACCATGTATGTACATGCAATCCTTTCTTTCATCATCTCCAAGGTTCTACATTCCTTGTTTGCGTGTCCATTTGACTTACAAAATTTACAAAATGTACTCTTCGGAACTATCTAGTACTTATGCATCAAGGGGAAATGACATGCATCATGCCCATGTGTTTTGAAAATCTCACACCATGGTTCTCTTGAATCCAACGGGTTTGGCATACCCACCCCAATATACTGTGAAAATAATGGACACTCATTCTTGTGATGGCATTTTTTCTTGCACATTGTACACTTGGCATATTCTCTTTTCTACTTTCCTTTGTTCTGATTTAACTCGAATGTTAAGTTCTTCATATCTTTATTCATCTCTTCCACAGCTGGATCTATATGTTTGTATTGGTTTTTCTCTAGCTATAAGGCTTCCTACAGAGCCTCACCCTGACTTTGGAATTTTTTTTGTCTCAAGGGATACTTCAAGTATGGAAACAAAGGATTAACAAACAAATTCCTATGTTGTGTATCAATAATAATGTACTTTAACTTAGCTTTTAACCTCTTGAATTTTTGGTTCACTTCCCAGACTGATTCTCATGGTTTATGCTTGATCTCTATCATTTCATTCATAAACTGGACTTTTGAGCTAGGTTTCTAAAATTCATTTCTTAACTTCCTATTCACATTTGCTAAAGTTCTAGGTGTTCCCATGGGATTATTTGTTGAGAGACCCATGTACCAATATAATGCACAATCTTTAAAAGTGATTTCCAACTGTGCAACCTTTTTATCCTCGTCTATAATCTGATTTGTTGCCCATATCTTCTCACAAATCAACAAATATTTTTCTAGATCATCTGACTCGTCCCCTTGGAACTATGGCAACCTGATGGTTGGATCTTGTCCTGCCATTGTGAAATTTTTTGAACTACCACCTTTGTGTAGTGTAGAGACTTTAATACTACTTATTGAACTTGCACTTTTACTAGTGGACCCACGTCTTGGAAAAATTCTTCTACCACTAATCATTTGTTGATTGACTATTTTTTCTTCGTCAGTTGTGTCAGTCACACATGGGGTTGTGGGTTCCACACTAATTCGGATCTGGAATGGAGAGACTTCTTCTACATTGAACCCATGACCTATGGTTTTCCTCTCATATGTGGTGCACAAGATATCCTCAAATTTCCCCATGGTGTGGAGATTGTCTACCTCTTCCTCATCATTTTCAAAGCCCTTTCGCTTCGCTATAGCCCTCTTCTTATTATTCATCCTATACTGGTAGGGTCATCTGCTGCATGTCACACCTACATTCCTTATGATTTCCCTGGTTTGTTCATCATCCATCATGATGGGGTCCATTTCCTCCTTCTTCTTGCTACTCTCCAGAGCCTTATACATTTCTCAGATCTTCCTTAACGCTTCCCCCAACTTCCCCACCCACACAAAGTGATCTAGTTGTCTGATTCCATGGTCATCATGCCTTTATCATGTAATAAGATCTTGATTGATGTGTAAAGAGACCTAATATACCTCCCTCTGGGTCCTCTCAAGAAGTCTTACTCTGCAACAATGTATGAGTTTTTTGTATCAACTACAAACTCAGTGATAAACCCCACAATAATTTTGTCTAACCAAAAATCCATTGCACGTGTGAATTTATTATTAACTCTTTCCAACCACGCGATATTTTTAGCAGTCCACACTACTGGCCTAATTCAGTTAATCAGATGGGTATCCTTCAATATGAACAACCAGTCATGTAATAACTGTGGAAAGAAACAAAAATATGCTTCATGTAGATTAGTAAACACATACCTCTGCAAGTATTGGCGTGGTGTATACCTGGAACCTTTATTGTCTTTTTGTTCGAACTCCAACTTCTTTGTCTCTAACCATATTTCAATCTATTTCTCCATAGGATTCCATGCCCTAAACATCCTTTTATACCAATGCATCTTCTTCACCAAACCCCTTCATGGATCTCCTTTTGAGTTCTATCTGGCAACAAAACCATTTGTTGGACTTATGGGCTGACCTAGGTTCTACCTTAGTTCTCCAACAAAACCCTTATCACCATTGGCCCTTCTAGTAAACCAGAAGGATACACTGCACACATAGTACAAAACAAAGTCTCACCCGAGATGGTTTATGGGGGACTGCAGGACATAGGTGTCTGCAGTCATGGAATGGATTGGGGGATGTTCTTTCTTCTTTCTTATTTCTACTTAACCATGCATTTGATTACATAAATCACTAGATCCATTCATTCATTTGCATACTTATTCTAAGTGCGTTGTAAATAAATCATCCATTCATCTATCTAACCATTCAATGATAACTGCATAAATAGTAACACATTAAAACACATTGCACACATAGTTTGATCATGGTTCACACCCCCTGGGGATACATCCACAAAGATCTTCTGCTTCTTTTCTCATTCATCAAAAGGGAGTTGTGTGTATTATATCATAGTAAAGAGTAGTGATCAGACCAAGATATCACCAAGCTCCAAATATTGTGACTTAACCCTCAACTACTTCGACCTCATCCAATATCTATAGCTCTCAAAATAGACTTCAACTCCCAAAAACTCTACAAAAGGTTCTCCAAAATCGGCTTGTCGCACTAACTCTCTAACATTTAGAACTTAGATGCTTATGATGATTCTTATGATGATTCTCTAATATACCTTATACCCCTTATTTATATTACAAATTTGGGTTATAAACCCTTTCAATACATCCGAAAATCCTAACCCTAACATGGCTAGGTCTCTGTTACACATAAAAAATACTCACTTTGATAGTGTCGCAAGTGTTGTCATTATAAGTGTCGCATTTTTCTCACAAGTGTCGCAAGTGTCAAAGAAAGCATAATGCCATGATGTCTATGTCGTGCCTATAACGACATGATAAATACACTTGAAACACCTCAAACATCTGATTTGGAAGAAGAGAAATGAGTCAACAGGCTTATGAACCTTTTTCCATCTGAAAGCACCCAAAAAACTGAGTTTTTGAGGGGAGCGCTCCCTTATAACTATCTCAGGAGTGCTGGCACCCCCCCATAAGCCATCAGGGAGTGTTATAACACTCTTCATCCCTTTTGTAGGAGATCGCGTACCCTCAGGAGTGTTGACACTCCCCTATACACTACTAGGGAGCGTTATAATGCTCTAAGTGCCCTTTTGAGGGAGCGCTGCCTATTTTGGGCAGCAGTTGATTTGTTGAGAAGAATGGGGGAAGGATCTTTTCATTCTTAGAAGGCAGTTGGGTTTGAATCCTCAATCAAGCCATGATCTTAGGGCAGATCTCTAACTAGAGGAGGAAAATCCTCAACTCACCCCAAGGATATCTCAATTTGCGTAGCCTCTCCAAGGCTATATAAGCAAGCTTTCTCATGGTGAAAGGGGACTGGAAAGGGAGAATGACACCAAACTTATGATCCTATAAGTGGTGTTGAAACAGAAATAATTTGGGAGCAAGAGACCTATGATCTCATAGGGAGCAATCGGTGAAGCTATCGTCATTCAGATCATGGATCTTTTAAGCAAGGGTTAGACAAGGAGGACTTGACAAAACTGTTGCAATCCATCTACGGCCTTAAGTAATGTTTTGTCCTCATTAATATAATTTGCTTGGCCTGTTTCTTTCTAATTCATGTTCAATCTCACATGAATTTGTCTCTTTATTAGATAGACCTATTTTGGACTAATCTTGATAGAGTAGGAATTGGTCGTACTTTGTTTGTCTACAGGGCTTATCAAGGAGCGAAAGATTGGAGCTCAATTCGGAGCGTGCAGGGACAAACACCGATAAAAGGTACTTATTTTCTCCTTCCTCCTCACACACTAGTCCACCTAGATCTAAAAGGAATTTAGTGACCATGATAAGCACTTTCTCTCTTAGAGTTAAGAGTCTATCTCTTTGAGGAGATCTACCTGTCCACAAGGAGATTTTCCTTCAACAGAAACTGGCGACTCTACTGGGGAGCTCGAATCGGAACTTTTGGTTTTGATTTTTTCTCATAGAATTTGTCTTGCAATTTGGTTGTTTTCCAACCTTGTTCACCCCTTCATATCTATTTCCACTTGTTGATTGACTCTTTACCCCATCACATTTAGCTTGACTATCAAATTTTGATTGAAATTTTGGGTTTTTGGACATTTTTATGAGTTTTTTGAGCCTAGCGCCCCTATGCCCATGTTAGCAGAGCACTAGCACTCCTTGAAGGTGTTGGAAAGAGTGTTATAATGCCCTGGTGTCCCTTACACCAGAGCGCCAGCCCTTTTTTTCACAAAATCTCTTCAAAAATTGCATTTTTTGAAGGTCCAGACCCTATTTCTTCACTTGCTGAGTTGCTTTGTGATTCAATGATTCTTCCTTTGACCTTTGACATGCTTCCTCTTGAGAAGTAAATACCTTTTTGTTCATATTTTATGCCCTTCTTCATTATTTTTGAGTTTTTGTTGTTGAGAGCTTGAAATCGATGCGTTGTTTTTTTCCTCTCCTATCCGACTGAACGGGAACTCCAGTGAAGGACATTTGAAGTCTGTGACTCTTCTCACTTGGTTTTTTGAGGTCATTGTTCTTCGAACACCTCATTTTTTTGTGAATTGTTTGATTTTTCATTGTTATTTTTGTTTTCCGATTGCTTCTTGTTTCAATCACAGCAAGAGGGTGTGTGTTGTGTGTGCGAAATCTAATCATACTTGTCTGAATCTCCTTTATCTGAAAGGATAGTTGGTAGGAGAAGTTTTTTTTCATTAGTCATCATTCGCATACAAATGACAAAGATACATTTTAGTGATTGATTTGCATATTAGAAGGCGTTTTTGAAAATGTTTTAGCATTGCATTGGATTCGATTGAGAACCGATTAATTGAAGACGTTTCATATTAGTGTTGGAAAGTGAAAATGACTCCTTCTCCTTCCCTTAAATAGGCGTTCATTGAAAAGAAATGATTGCTTATCATATTTTATGCATCTTTTTGGGAATTGAGTCATCATTTCATCAGTTTCACTTTCGTGCACCCTTTGAGTAAAGAACAGCTCTAAAACGAACGCTAATTAAAAATTATCTAGAACATTTTTGTTTTTAGGATCTTCCACCAACAATAGACTAGGGTTAGCACTTTGGATTAGGCTGTGGGTACAACTCTCCAAAGTTTTCAAAAAAAACATTAGCATCCTGAGCTAGGGAGAGTCAAATCCAATTGTCGTATTGTTTTTCTAGGATCCCCCTCTCACACAGGGGTTAGGCACGAGGTCACATTCAGGCGAATTACGGAGATTATCCCTCTGTGGTTCAACTGTTTGTAGTGGTCAGATTGTATATTGGGGGTCACTGGAAGGTATACCCATGATTATGTGTGAGAGCCTTTCGGGTTGATTTCGGACTTGTTATCCTACCCATACGTTTCGTATCGGGCTGTCAATTGTACCTGCCCAGGGACTCACTGCGAATTGGTGTCTTTAGTTGCCATAATTTTTAGGTACTTACACAAGGTGACGGTGAAGGGAAGTCTCACTGTACCTGGAACCGACATTGGTCAAACTCACTCAGGCTCCTTGGAGGGTAAATCCACAATTACTGTGTGGAAGCTTGCACCAAGGTGAAAGTCCGTTAATCAGGTCACCATTGTAACTATTCCACCATATTCCAACCCCTTCTTGACTTGATCACGCGACGTTGGATTTCATCACCAACTAGTACGATCATCGTGAGAAGTTTTGTCTGCTTTGTTGATTCCTAGATTTTATTAGCGCATGTTGTTTATTTTTGTTAGTTGGCCCTAGATTTTCAGTGTGTTTTGTTACTCTCCACAATTGAGCCCGTAGACAATAAAGGTCTTCGTCGATCACGTAGGATGCAAGGGCTGCCTCCGAAAGGCTATCAACCCTTACCTCCTAACCCGCCAGAAGACAACTACCGTAGAGGGGTAGAAAATCAAACTAACGCTGGAAGTGCTATTACTCCTTTGTTAGATAACTTAGAAGACACTTTGGTCACAATTGAAAATCCCACTACACCTGTGTCAGTAACTCCTCTCAAACCACTTTTGGTTCGTTAAGACTCCCTTGGGAACGTCATAGACGAAGAAGTCCCACGATTACCGGAGAGGATCTTTACCAAAACATATATGGGATCCACGGAACCACTCTTTGGTGATGAGTATAGGACTCTTGTTCATCCTATCACCAAAGTAGCAACCAATCCCACAACTACTCGTTCTGTATGGAGGAATTCATCGGGACGCGATCTCTATGAACATTTCGAATCTATTCGACAACCCTTTCATCCTCATGACCCTTCTAGTGAAACAGGACCATCCGGTCAAACCATGAATCACCCAGTTGATCAAGTTATTCACTCTACTGCCACACCAGCACAAGTCCACCCTAATGCTAGACTCATCACCTCTACTCATTCCCAAAGCACTTCAATCTCTACCCCTATTTCTATAAGGTTTTACTCTATAGCTCTGCATGTTTCACACAATCCTGCTGGGACATCCTCTCACCTGAGAATGTAGACCCCTATTAGCCAAACACAACCAGCTGGAGGGAAAACACCATCCAATGAACCGTTTCCTCCTGGAGGACTACCTTTCCATGGCGGTCCTACCCCTTCTGAGGGACAGCCCCTTGTTCATGCTCCTTTTGGAGGGCAACCTCCGTTTTCCAGTCATACCCCGGTCATAAATCCACCGCTGGCAGGGGGGCAACCCTCGTTTGCTGGAAACCCTTCACAATCCTGGGGAGTATCCTCAGGAGTCATTTTTACCCAACCCCATGTTGGGGGGCACTTGTATAATAACCCACTAGGA
This sequence comes from Picea mariana, assembly GCA_032191745.1. Classification (NCBI taxonomy): domain Eukaryota; kingdom Viridiplantae; phylum Streptophyta; class Pinopsida; order Pinales; family Pinaceae; genus Picea; species Picea mariana. Next base: position 22,123 of record JASDQU010948642.1, read on the forward strand.
GGAGTATCCAATCCTGTCCCTTTGGGAACATCTTACGGGCAATCTTATCTGGGCGGTATCCAAAACACCACCTGGAGTTCTCTGAGACCACAGTCTTATCCTCCTCATGGGCCTCATGTGTATCTGCCTCCAGGATCTACTCCTTACCATTCTCAAGGCCAAAATTTTTATCCTCCTCATGGGAAAATACATCACCTGGCCTATAATGTTCAAAACCCACCGGGTTATGCCAATGTTTCTCTTGCACCATCGAATCCTTCTTAGCCTGGCCAGCAACAACCGTATGTAGGAGGACCTACTGGTTACAACTATCCACCTAACCTAGTCTATGGTCCTACTAGTGTTCCTATGTCGTACCAGTATCATTCGCACATTAACCGACAGCTACCTTTCCTTGCGACTCTGGATCTCCCAGACTTGTCTTGGTTAACTAATGATCCTATCTCTCATTCACCAATTTGTCCAGTCATTCTAGCTAAACTTCCTTATGATATTTCAAAATTTGACGGAAACCCTGGCGAAGATCCGAACAACCATGTGATGACTTTCCATTTGTGGTGTTCATCAAACTCCCTCATGGATGATTCTATACGTTTGCGTCTTTTCCAGCAAACACTTACTGGTTCAGCAACAAATTGGTATATTTAACTACCACATGCTTCTTTTCATGATTTTAATTCCCTTGCCATGTCTTTCCTCAGGCACTTTCAACTGCCTATTCGCTACGAGACAGGTATTGAACTCTTGACCTCCCTTCGTCAAACTAACTCTGTGCATATCTCTAACCATATTCATGAGTGGAGGCGACGACGAAGGATGATCAAGGCAGTCATTCCTAACATGATCTTGGTAGAATGGTTTACTAAATCACTGTTACCCCCGATCGCTCGTGATGTCACTATGGGTGGTGCGGTCACAGAGGAACAAGCCATTGCTCGGTCTCAGTACTTAGACTTGGTTTATTCCCAATCTGGTACTTTGTATGATTTGCTTCTGAATGCTGCTCGAGCTAACACCTATCCTTCTAGGCCATCATCCTCATCTCATGCATATGGTGTTATCGGTTCCATCAAAACCCAATCTTTTTCCAAATTGACTACACCCTCTTCTACCTCCCCCCAAACTCAGATCTATGAGGTGAATGCAGTTCAATCTGCCCCTTCACAACAATCTGGAGATAAGAAGAAGACAAAGAATAAATCAAAAAATAATAATGAACAACCCAAAAATCAAACACCTGCTACCGAAAAGAAACCACAACAGAAACTGAAATTCTCGTGTATCATTTGTGGTGACGATCACTAGACTCGATATTGCCACTTCGCAATGAAGTGGCCAAAATTTTCCAAGGGAAGTCACAACCCGCTATGATTACTCAGCCTTTTCCACAACAACAATCCATGGTTTCTCAAACCCCCTCTTCTGGGGTCAGTTATAGCGATCCTCATGATGAGGCCTCGTCGAGTGCACATATTTATATGTTTAATGGGATCAATTTGACCACTCGCTCTAAGACCTACCACACACCAGGTAACCCTAACAAAGGAAAAGACACTAATGGTGTCGGCACTTTACCAGATCCATCATCATCCTACGTTAGTCTTCCATCGGTTAATCCTCCGTCTGGACCACTCCAGATTGAGAAACCCATGTTCGACTCTATCTTATGCCCTCCTAAGAGCACTATACGTAAAGCTACCTTTAATCCTAGTTCACGTGTCGCCCAAAACTACAACATTGTTGAAGATTTGGCTCAAGCATCGTGTGCTATGTCTACGTTAGAAGTTCTACAGCACTACCCCAGTCAATGTAGAATGCTCTTGACCACTCTTGGTGCTGTTGATCCTGATTCGTCCAATCAGATCATGTTTAACCTGGATAATTATGAGTCTTGACTCTCCCACCAACTTGCTTTCCAAGTTGATGTTGTTGTTCACACTCAACAAATCCATCGAACTATTCTGGATGAGGGAGCCTCAACTTGTGTCATGTCTTTAGTGTGTTGGAAAGGTTTAAAATAACCAGCACTCAATAAATCCCCAACGATGTTACGCGCCTTCGATGGGCAAGGTTTTCATCCCCATGGGATTTTACAGTCCCTGCCCATCCAATTGGGTGGAAAAACTGTTACTGTTGATGTCGAGGTGGTCGATGCTCCCCTCGATTACAACTTGTTACTTGGAAGAAGTTGGTTTTATGCTATGACTGTCCTTGCCTTGTTAGTTTTCCGATGTGTCCAATTTCCTCACCAGGGCAAAATTGTCAATGTTGATCAATTGGATTTATGCACGACCGATGCTCACGTTCCCGCTACCAACAATATTCCTTTCTTAGGAGACCACAAGATCACATATGAAAGCATTGGTGTTGGCTTACTGAGAGATTCTAGCCTCATGGGTACCTTCCCTACACCACTTCCACCGACTACACATCATATTGCCACCATCGATATGATTTCGACTGCGGCTTATCAATCTTTGGAATCATCTGACCATTGGATTGTATCTTGTCCATTGGAATTCGATTCACTAAGTGACACCGTGCCACTTAGTCCAGCCAAAACATCATACGTTTCTATCCCATCCACTTCTCCCTCATCGAACGACCAACATCTATTGGCATTTGATAGTTCCTTGATGCAATCACGATTGAGTTCCTTGTCGTCTACGATCGACTACATTTCCCCAACTTTTATTTCAGATGAATCTATTCTAGAAATGTTTCGCATTGACAAGTTACCTCGGGATAATCACTATCACCAATCCTCTTTTCTTCTCCCTCGTGAAGAAATTCGGGCAGATATACTATCTATCTCCCCTCCTAGTGTTGATTTTTCATCATCTCCCATGCTTTCAACTTCCGACGATTTGGATCTAGTAGTGGACATGGTGATTTCTTCGGTAGGATTATTGGAGCCTGATCTCCTTACTTCTATCGTGACCCTTGACATGTGTTCCTTCTCGAGTGATTATCTTCCATCCAGCAAAGATCTCCTGGAGGCCATGGCCACGTTTTATCCATTGACATGGTACCCTTCCAGAGCATTATCCTCTTGGAAGACATGATCTGGATGAAACCATGAGCATATTTTCTCTTCTCTGTGGCAAGCTCATTAAAAAATGAAACAGAGGCCATGAGCATAGTTCTTTTCCTATGTCAAGATCGTTAAAAAATGAAACAATCACCTCTCTTGAACCTTCTTTTCATCCACCCTTCTCCTTCGGTGAATGAATCAAAGCTTGGAGGGCATGTCTCCAGCCTTTGATGATCTTTCTGGAGTTAAGCCACTAGCTTTCAAGCTGGGGGCATACCGAGCTTAGTATTTGTTCTTTCTCATGCTCGTAAATACATGAGAATGCATCCGGGTATAATTTTATCTCTTTTTTGGACCTATATGGATACATGAAAAAGGAACCCCCTAGAGTCTCCTTTAAGCTCTTTTTAGACTCTCTAAACATGAAAAGATTGTCGAGTGATCTTGCTTTCTTTCCCACTCATTAAATGGTTTGAAAGGGCGTCTTTTGAATGATAATTTATCTCTTTTTCGGCCTCGTGAGACTAACATTATGAAAAAGGACAACACTGGAGTCATCTTTAAGTTCTTTTCAGACTCTCTAAACATGGAAAGATTACCGAGCAACCTTGTTCTTTTCACGCTCGTTAAAGTATTTGAAGAAAACGTCTGTTGAGAGATCGTTTATCTCTTTTTTGGTCTCCTCATACTACTTTACAAAAAAGGAACTAAGAGAGTTCTCTTTTAAGTGTTTTTCCAGACTCTATAATCATGAAAAAACTTTGAGTTTTCTGTCTTTGGACTCGCTAAACAAAACATCGACAGGCCCATATGGGATCGAACCCTTACTTCTTCTAGTTCATTAAACAAAGGAAGAGGAACTTACTGAAGGTGAGTTTTATCGATCATGTGTTATCCTCCTCGAGCTCGTTAAATTAAAAAGAGGTACTCGTCTATCTGGATGGGGGGAAAAATTGAAAGAAGCAAGCCAAGCAGTTTTTTGAGAACATTACCAAGTAACTCTTAGAGTCGCCTTTGAACATGGCACTTTGTTTTTGAATGCATTATAATCCACTGAACCTCTGCACTGAGCCAATCCTTTGAGTTCCTTTCACTCCTTTGGGTCACCCGACGAAAGTCACAGTGTCCATTGCATCATCATGTTTTGGTCCATGCCATGTTTCTTTTGTTGTGCCTCAGTGTTCAAGGGAAGTATCCGCCTCGAGAGTTAGCCATCATAAATATCCTATCTCAATAGTGTCATTCCATGTTCATTTGATCTACCAATTACATCTCTGTGTCTGTTTCATGTCGTTGATGGGGGATACATCAAGGCCCTCCTTCGACGAGTCTATTCCTATCGACTTCAACACATTATCCAGGGAATAGACTTAGAAACCAATTAGTACTTTGGGACCTGCATGCCTCAATGGCAAGCCTCCTCACATTCGACAGTGGGTTTACATCATTGACCTCTGATCGGATGATTCCACGGATGTTCGACTTCATCTCATCCATTCACATTCGTTGGAATGTACTAGAGTACCTTGGGACTCATTGACATTAATGGTGATTTCCATCACACTTGTTAACAGTTTACATCATTGATCAACAATCAAGTGGTTTCTGCCATGTTCGACATCAGGACATATATTCACATGGTTAGATTCGTACTACATCGGGATCAGTAAGAAGACCCTGGGTTGAGTGATCACTTTGATATGTACTTTTCCCAGGTTGCGATGGAGTTTCTTTTGAATAATGACACATATAATGTTACATAGATCCACTTTGTATTGGTCGTGGCTGTGTCTTGTCATCTCGTAGATCCACTATGTATTCTTCGTGGCT
>JASDQU010948643.1:0-27365 GCA_032191745.1 Picea mariana
TGTAATTTTGTCTGTGCTCAACATGGAGTTGACAAGTGACATTTAAAAATAATATTTATAACTAAAAAATATTTCAATGTTGTTCATAAATAAAATATTTCAATATCCACATGAAGTAAATAATTCTATATCAACTTTATATATAGAGAGACTAATGATATAAATTTGGGTGAAATCATAATTTTCTATTATTTAAATTGTATTTTTGAATGCATAAATGGAATAGGACAAAATTAAACAGATAATGAAAAAAACCAAAACATAGAATTTTTAGACTATGCCCAGAGAGAGGAACTTAAAGTTAAAAAAATATTATTTGATTTATAGGTTCTTTCTAGTTCCAAGTATGAGGGAGATGTGTAATTCCTTCAATGCTTTAATATCTAGTTGACATGTGACATTTAAAAAAATATTAAGAAAAAAAATGTTTCAATGTGGACCATAAATAAAATATTTCAATGTCCACCTTAGAGAGATGTGTAATTTCTTCCATGCTCAATATGGAGTCGACATATGTGTGTGTATTTTGAACCAATGTAGATCTATCTTAACTTTGGATCTCTCATGCTTAGAGAGGGATTAAATCAAAATCTTTTGAAGTGCAAACCTTTTCTTAAGTTGTGCGTTCTCAAAAAAAAAGATTGCAGATTAAAGATTTAATGCCTCTACTAATGATAGATCCCGAGTTAAGATAAATCTATGCTGATAAAACAAAACCAATCAGAAAGAAGGTGATTGTGTTACCCATGCCAACTCCCGCATTGTTTCACTTATTTAATGCCTTCCACAAGGCAGATCAGGTTAGATGTAATTTTTGGACAGATTTGGGTAATAAACTATTTAGGATGTCGTATTGACTCGAAATTGGATATAATGATCATTACCACACATTTAACATCAAAAATCAAAGTTGGCGAAGTTCAGGGCTCAATTGTAACTCGGTGTTTAAGGGACCTGCATAGGACGTCTACACCGGCCAGGATAAGGGCTTTAAAGTAATTTGAATTTTTCTCACTTGTAACTTAAGCTTCCAACCATGTATAGCGTGAAATCCTATAACTTTCTAGTGATTTATGCATACATTCCAGATTTGCTGTACGTTCCAAATTTGCTGAAATTCAACACAAGGTCCATGGCATAGCTTTATCTATGGGTTTCTGGCAACTTAACTTAGCATAATAAGACTCGGGATGGATCCGAAACGTCGACCATTAACAAATAACACTGTGGATATTCCGATCAGCTTTGAAGAAAGACTGGGAAACTTATGCACACATATTTAATCCACCTCTAATCAAATTCTTATCAGATTTTTAGTTAAATGCACACAAAAACATAAATTCAAGAAACCTAAACCATCTAAATGCATCAGATGTGAGGAAGCATGTAATGAACATACAGGCTTTCTAAATGGAAGTAGCCATCTGCAGCAGTTGCCGTGGAGCATATCACTCCTCTCCAAGGTACCATACATGGATCACCCTTCCCCCAGTTTTTCAGGTTTCCATATGGATCTCCAAGACGGCCCTTAATTTGTTTAAGGACATATACTGCAGCCAAACAAATAAGTCTTGGCATAAAAAAAAGAGTCATTTGCGCAAACTGAAGGCCCACTACTCAGAAACTGACACCCTTAGGATATACGAATTGCAAAATTTATGACCGAGTTAAATGTGAATAAATTACCTTCAAGAGGATCTGTACTTTGTGTTGCAGCAGATAAGAGAGAGCAATAATAACAGAGGATGATGCAAACAAGAACAGCCAGGCATGATGTTCTGTGATTCATCGTATCACCTGCCCTGCTTCGAACAGAAATATAATCTACAGTAACATTTTTTGTTATTTCTCTATTGTGGTTGTAGATACTAAACAGTTAAGCTTTCCAATTTTGCATAGAACTGATTTTGTTTTTATGCTTGGCAGGCGTTGAACAAACAAAATTGATTGGGATTCTGTGGAAGAAAATGCGTATTGGATTTATGTGGAAGAAAATGCGTATTGGATTATGTGAAAGAAAAGGATTTATGTGGAAGAAAATGGGCGCCTTGTCGAAGAACCCATAAGTTTCCAAGTATTGAATGGGATTAGTAGATATTTATTGCAAGTGATTGATTTTGTGCGACAACGTCCTCGGCGAGGAGTCCTGACTATCTTATACTCGATACAAAATCCTCGCTAGATTTATTCTTTTATTAAGCACTAAGCACTAATTAGTCATTTCACATTATATAATTTTTTTAAATAATGTTGTGATGATTCAATCCACTCTCATTGATCTATTAAATTAAATTAATATAATTTTCTTTAAATAATAATGATAAATCAACACACATTTATAAACAACATGTATAAACGGCAAGACAAGTATTACATAGTAGTTTATTTCCTTAAAAAAATGTTAATAAATTTAAATAGCAATTACATTTGTAAATGTAAAAAGAGTATTGTTATAAGGTCGAAAAGTCAAATTGAATATGAAATTCTGACAATGACATGTGTTGCTTTCACGGGATTTAGTAAATTGGGGGCATTGATACAAGTTTTTTCAAAGTAAGGATACATGTTTTTCATGTCAGAATTTATGGCAAGGTGATATTTTTTTGACTTTAGTTGATAGGAATGTGTATTCAAATGTCTCCACAAAAACTATTTTATTCTAATAAATTTGACAATATTTTTATAAAAATACTAGAAATTTTAAGAATTTTGTTTAATTTTATTTTATTCTAATAAATTTGACAATATTTTTATAAAAATACTAGAAATTTTAAGAATTTTGTTTAATTTTTATAAAATATAATGTAAAATAAAATATTTTATATATAATGTAGATTGAATATCATACAATATAGGTTGAATTTTTTTTAAATAGATTTGTTAGTGAAATTGAAAATTTAACATTTTTTTGTGTTAATTCTTTGATGTTTATTTCAAGCATCAACATCTTATAAGCACGCACTTGAATTAGAGAAACATCTTCATTTAATATCCTTTCCACCTATTCCATACTCTTGGATTGCATGCACCTATCATCTTCAACACCTTTAAAGGGACATTTTGTCATTATGTTGGCTCTAACCTAGAATGTTTGTTTATTTATTATAAGGTATATTTATTGATATGCTTATTTTTAATTCTTCGATGTTTATTTCAAGCATCAACATTTTATAAGCACACACTTTAGAGACGTGCATCGTCATCTAATCTCATCTTCAACACCTCTATAGGGACATTTTGTCATTATGTTAGCTCTAACCTAGAATGCTTGTTTATTTATAATAAGGCATATTTATCTATAGATGCATCTATTATCCCTACATGTGTCTAGCATTGTTAAAACCAATTTTGTGGATCGACCCATTCACACCCAGGAAGAAATTTGTATATTTTTATACAACATTTATTTGTGTGGAAGAAGCTTATTTTTTTTAACTTTTAGTTCCTCTCTCTCGTCATAGTCTAAATGTTCTATGTTTTGGCTCTTTTTCGATGATAATATTTGTTTAATTTTGCTTGAAATCCAGTGAGAAATTGTTGGATCTCCAAATTTGAGTGGTTAAGCCTGTATAATTCGAGTACCTGAAGAGTTTTTCAAGATATTGAATCCATTTATGCATTCAAAAATACAATTTAAATAATAGAAATTTGTGTTTTCACCCAAATTTATATTGTCGGCTTTGAGTGAAAATGCCAAAATGTAGAACGTTTAGACAATGCTCCTCTCTCTCTATATAAAGTTTATATAGAATTAATTACTTCGCGTGGATATTGAAATATTTTATTTATAACCAACATTGATGGATGTTTACTCATTTTTTCCTTATTTAACAATTATATACAACCAATTTTAAGCACGCAAATAATAACGTTTATTTAATTTTCAAAATCATCAAATTGACATGAAGTTGAAAAATTTGTCAGTATACACATGCTCAGACACACACACACACAATACTAAAAATATTAATATAACATTTTTAAAGTTATATTATAATATTAAAACTATTATTAATTCAAAAAATATAGGGACACAATGTTTCGACACAGAATGCGACATTTTGGCACGAAAACATATAAATTGTTTCAGTTGGAATCTTATTATCACATTTGTGCACACACTCACTCTGTATTTTCGCTATTTGGATTTCTTGGGCAATATTTTTCGTTATTTTTTAGTTTTTGGAGCAACATTTTCACCATTTTAAAGTTTTTGGAGCAACATTTTCGCTATTTTTCACTTTTTAGGGCAATGTTTTCTAAATTGAAGATTTTCTTCAATAATTTTGTTGTAAGTAGAGGTTTTCATAAGCAATTTCTTCCTATATCAAAGAGATTTTTTTTTTTAAGTAAGTTTTCTTAAACAATTCCTTTCAAAGTCTATATTTTTTTCGAATAAATTTTGTCGTATGGAAGTTTTTCTCAAACATTTTTTTTCAAAATCATTTTTTTTAAAATTTTGTTTAACATCAATTTTTTTATCCAAAATTTCTCTTAAAGCAACTTGGTTTATTGAGAAATTTTTTCCAAGTTATTTAAGATAGGTTTTTTTAAAAACCTTTACAGATTGAATAACCATGGGAAAAAAAAGGGAGTGGAAGAGAAAATATGATTGCACTCAGCATGATACTCGTCGTATGAAAGGAACGAAGTAAAACTATAAAAGAAAGAAACAACAACATCTAAATATTGAAGGAACAAGTGATGATAATGTAATTAGAGATTTGCATCTTGATGTTCAATAAGAAGAAATCGAACCATGTATGCATACATATTATATATAATGTTTAGAATTCAATTTTTTTTTTGTCTAATATAATTGATTATAAATTGGAATTTATATTTTGCAAAAAACAGAAATATATTTGTCTCATAACATTGATGAAGTTGTTGAAGCTGAAAATGAAGCAGTATTCCAATCACACACACGCATGTTCACACACACACACACACACACATATATTATACGAGATTTCAACGCTTGTATATTTTAATTAATAAATGATTGCTGGTTTAGTTTTTTAATAAATCTAATTTAAATTTGTATATTTTTTATACAACATTTATCTGAAATTTTTATGTATACCACTTATAAAATTGAAACTATGTTAATTTCAAGTGTTTTTAAATTTAATATNTTTTTTTTAAGTTATATTGAATTTTTTCCGTAGGGGTGTAGACTGATTAGCAAGTGTCGTGTTAATGGAAGGAAACATGTAAAGGATGGACCTCAAGTTCGATTATCACCTCGATTTACCCATGCCCCATGCTTGCAGGCTATGTGGACGCACCTGGAGGTTATAGTGGTAGTAGATGAGAATCAACCCTATGTCACACGAGTATGAGAACTGCCCAAGTTGTTGATTCCGCCAGTACAAAAAAAATTATATTGAAATTTATGCAGGGGATATCAACATTGATGATGAAATGTTAGAAAATATTGATCCTAACAAATTAGAGGACAAAAAAATTGACCATGCTATACAATATCATGTTGAAATTATTTATGATAAATATTTCAAAAATGAATCAGTATCAACAGAAGCTCAAATTTTGAAAGGTCCGATAAAGTAAAAAAGTTAAAAGAAGCTACATCATTATTGGGTATTCAAAAAATGAGAAAAGATAGAAAGGTGAAATAGAGTGTCTTGGAAAATATAATAGATGCATTAAAATCTTTTGGAAAGTATATATATAAAAAAAAGATGTTAGTGTTGCACATAGAGTAATACAAACAACAATTGTTTCATCTAGCAATGTAAAAGACCATTTGACACAACATATGGAAAAAGAGATGGGAACCTCAATAAAAACTTTGTACAAACATAGAAAATTCCGATTGCAAATATATGTAAATGATGAACTTACTTATTGGAGAGTTATTTGTAGACATCCTTACAAATATAGACTTGTAGAAAATGATAAAACTATGGCCTATAAATATTGGCTGGAAAATTCTCGCGTTTCACCAAATGTAAGAGATGTGTTGCAACAAACAATAACACAAAGTCAATATGAAGAGAATCCAAAACATATATTGGAAATTACAAAAATATAATTGTTCAATAGGTTCAAAGAGAAACACAGTCAAGTTAAGATGTCCATCAATACATTTGTGTAACAAAAACCATGGTATGTTAAACCCATCACTGTTCGCGACACTTGTTGTCGTTATCATGTGGAATTTGAGTTATATTACGACACTTTTCTCGATTTTGGTAAAACAATTTGGGCAAGTTCACCTCCTCCTTCCACAATCTGTGTCTTTATATCCTAACTTATATGTGAAAGAGAAGGTGATGAATTATTTTACCAAAAATAATGTGTTGGTGGAAAGAAATATGATCAGTGTGGAAATCTAATTTTATTTCACTCCAAGCATCATATTGATATGAATGATCAATCATTGTCTAATATAACAGTGAATTGGAAGAGATATGAATATATCAATGTTACTCCTCCAAATTCTTCAAATGTTATTTCCAAGAGGATTGATTTGCAAGATGATAAGATCTCTATGATAGATGTTTTGAAGAAGTTTGAAAAAAAATTTATAAATGCACCAAGCATTCACATAGAGCTTGATGACAAGACCTACAATTCAAAAATTCCCATGAAGTTTTTCCACCTGGGATGATTTTTTCAGTGATTGATTTTCCAGAGAATTATACATTCACTGCACAAAGAGAAATACAGAGTGAATACTATCATTCCAGTCAAGTCTCTATACTTGTCAACGTTCTATATTGACATTATCAATAGAGTGTTTATAACATAGAAATAACCAATGAGAATAAACATGTCATTAAAGAATATCAGTTTTATATAAGTGATGATTGTACACATGATACTCATTGTATATAACATTGTTTTGATAAACAATATGATTCCTTGAAAGCTCTTGGGATCAAATATGATCAACATTGGATATAGTCAGATGGATGTGCAGGTGTTGATGGGCGAAATCGACCGTCCGTCAATTGGAAGAGTGGAACCGGTCCGAGGTTGTCTAATAACCCAAGCCGTTTGGGATGAACCACCCTGACAGGTTTAGCGGCTTCGTTAGCCGATCTAAGGTCCTAAGAAAACAAAAAAGAAAACTAATCTACAATAACTAATCTAACTAAAAATAACAATTAAAACAAACTAAACTAATCTAACTATAAATAAATAAAACAAACCAATAAACTAATCTAACTAAAACTAACTATTAAACAAACAAACAAATCTAACTATTCTATATATACAATCTACTAACTAATACTATACTAACTCTAACTAATTAACTATCTAACTACTAACTGAAATATAACTTATTCACAAAATGTACAATATCTACAATTTACAGATTTAAATAAAACCTGGAAAACTCATTTATATTCTTCCCTAAGACAGAGAAAGATGTTTTTGTTGATTTTATAATTTTATGAACAGAAATAAAACAGAAAACTAACTAAACTAAACCACTAATATACTAATTCTAACTACACATCTAAACTACAAATATATCTAACTAAAATACTAATATTATACTAACAGATTAATGAAAATAAATTACAAACTGACCTGGAGGAATGCTCCAGATTTGCCCTGAGTATGATGACTGTCTTAGTTGATCGGAGGGAGGAAACCCGCACCGAATTATCCAGGATCTTCTCGTAAACGATAGCTGCAGTGCTCTTCAAGTATGATTACAGGACAAACAAGAAATAAAAATCACAACAATCATATGATTTATAAATCTCCACAGTTAGATAAACCCGTATGCAAAGACTTATACAAAATAATTCAATTGATAAAGAAGAGAAATCTGTCATTCATCAACTGAATAGAGTAATTGTTGTATTTTTAACTATTGAAAGAAATCAGACATGAATCATATTAATTAAATCACATCATTCTGCAAAAGACCATGATAGCTAAAGTAGTCTATAATCAATTTCTAATGACATGCATAAACTTGAAACAAAAGATTGATATTATGAAAGCGAAAGTTGTAGCAGAACATCAACTTTTGTCTCTGTTTGTATTAGAAATCCATAGCTTGGTTCTCCCACAAGTGAGGATGATGCTTCTTACAAAAAATCATAAGTATTTAAAGGTTTTCCACAGGGTAAAACCTCCCTATGGAAGTTATCAAAAATTGTTTACATAAAATCTCGGAAGATATCCTAAGTTTAACTAAACTAGGAACCTAAAATCAAACTAAAACACAGAAATATCCTCTAGACTGTCCAACATATCCCATGCAATTCGAATTTACCTGAAAAGGGTAAAAAATGGACAAGTTAGAAGGATCCTTTATTAATAAAATGATAAAAATCTAATTCTATAGACTAGCTACAGAATCTTGCGATTTTGTAGCTAGTCTAAATAAGACACAGAGTCAACATTAAAATCGATTGAAAATATTTTAAAGAATTAAATTCAATTAACATCCAATAGCTATTTGAAAACGAATCATTCAATTTGAAATTGTTATACCATTCGAAATCAAACAGGATCAAGATCAATCAAATGACTACAGAGATACAGGTACTCTGTTTCGTTTGTTACCACCAAGCCGGGTGAACAGAGTCATAATCCAACAGTTATGAAATCGTTTCAAATTTGAAATTGATATAATTAAAACAAATCACAAGCAAATTGTTATGCTGCCTCATAAACAGGAGACACGATCGAATCCAAACAAACTCATTTCCAAATCAACATAACTGTATAACAAACGATCCAGGCCATGAGCAAATCAAATCATAACTGGGGCGTAAATCTACTCAAATGAAATCATAACAAGATCAATCCGCTGATGACAAGATTCAAAAGAGATATCGGATGCAAAATGGGGCAAACAAATTCAATTTACAATGAACGAAACTGTTCCTTTCACAATGAATTATAATCGAATTTGACAAAAATAACGAATGTCGATCGATTTGTTTTACGAATCAGAAAGAGAAACAATTATAATATGAATCCAACTCATAAAACAATTTTGCCGACTCGAGATATGGGATAATCCAATCAGAATGAGAGCGAATCGAACAGTTGGGGTTTTAACATAGTTATTATGAATCAAAGCCATTCCACGATTCGGGCGCATTTGCAAAGGCTTAAATGAGAGCATTGTTTTCATACGAAACAGAGTAGTTCTTTTCAAATCGAAACCGAACATAGTTGTATTCCTGTTTTTAGAAGATTACATGACACAACATATTAAAAGATCGTAACAACCAAACTCATTGAAGTCGTTTTCCAACCACAACATACGAACCATAACGAAATCAAATCCAAACATGATCGTATTCTAAGTTGAGTATGAAAATCTTCCTGTTTAGAGTAGATACAAAACGAATTCAATTGAAAGCAAATCATCAATTTCATTAACTTAATCAGACAAATGAACAAACCAAATCCAAACGAAGACCATTCAAATCCGATACAAAATCTATCAATGGCTAAACTGGGAATAATCAAATCATGTATCCAAAACGAAATTTCATTTATTTTTAGCAAAGCGAAATGTATACAGGATGAACACATTATGACAGAGCCATTTTGAAATGTAAACAGAGCTATTCGAAGACCAAATTCAAATCAGTATATTAATCCTGGTCATTCACAAAACTTAAAACGATATCAAAATCATACTTGTATGGCGAGCAAACAACTTAATCATGACAATTTGGAGTTGACAACGGCTATATCTGATTCAACATTCTTCAAAACGATGGAGCCAGTTGTCTTCTGGTTCCTATCAGTTGCTTGGAGCTTGTCTCTTTGACTGGTTAATACTGCAACTTGATTTTCCAATAATTGGATTTTCGATTGGAGTATGGGAACGTCGATGTAGTATCGCTCCAACCACAAATCACATTGTTCACAGGACGACTATGTGGGCTTCGAAAGTGTAGGTGAGGGTTTGACTATATTTCCAAGGGTTTCGTTAGGCAGTTTGATCCCAGGGTAGCTAGGATCATTTCTTAGGCAAGGGGGAAGATTCGAAACGAAATCATAAGGCGACTTGGGGCACAGGCCCTGTGAGTAAGGGTACTCACTGGCTAGGAAACGTTCTATGTCAGAGTCTGAATCCTCACTAAGGATTATGGGCTTCCGCTCGACAGAGGGTTTAGGTTTATTCCTAGCCATTCTCGAAATCAGCCGAGCGTTCTTTTTACCCTTAGCAATAACAGTAGGGTTTGCCTTGGCTCTTTTGCTCGCAAGCTTTTTAATAGCCTTAGCCTTCTCTGCTACAACGTCTGGTAAGTCAATATCAGGGTCAACCGAGGGCTTAGGAGATGGCAATAGGACATGGAAGGTCACAAGTGGCCCGACCTTGGTTTCATTAACCACAGGCTTGTCAATCTGGACAGGGTTTGTATCATCAAAACCATTTCGAGCGATGAAATCTTTCCAACTATCACCGTGTAAACTCAAGTGATAAACAATGATAAGTTTAATGAGTCCATGGTGGAACAGGCTATTATCGACCTTCTCCCTTTTAAACCTTTTAGACATTTTATATAGGCTACGTTGAAAGTAATAGGGCATATTCAACGGGTATCCCATAAAATTCATTAACAAACGCAAGTGGTAGAGAAACACAAGTCCATATCGAACTGTTTGACTATTATGAAAATATCATGCCTTCGAGGTTTAAGCGCAAATATGGGCATACCTTTGTCACAAGATGTGACTTTTTGTGATACAAAGAGTAGAGACCATGGCACCTCTTCCACTTTAGAATTTTTGAACCAACGCTGGCCCGTGGCAGGTAACCCTGTAGCAGAACTAATAAACTTCTCATCGAATTCCAACTAGATGTCACCCACCTTGGCTCTACAGCCATCAAAAGTCAAAGCGAACTGCTGTTCCACAAATAAGTTAAAACCCTCAAACCTTTGCACGAAGGTGAGCCAACCGTTATCCTCCAAGTCTTTCCGGGCATTGTCAAATAGTAACAAGGCTTGGTTGCCATTCGGTTCAATTCGCACCACCGGTGCCATGGAGCTGAGCACACGGTGAACGAGCCAGGGTTTGGGTCATAGCATACACAGGAGTAGAGTGCACGAAGGGTTACTCGAGCTAACAGAGGTGAACGAGGATAAGGGATAGTCATAAATGTCATCGTGCGAAGGTGGTGGAGCTTATCTCTGCCATGCATAATAGTTATTGCCAAAGTAAAACCGTCGGCTTATAGCTGTTCTAACCATTATAGTATAGTTCAAAAATCATGTCACTTGGCCGACCAATGAAACCAATAGTAAGTGTATAAACCAACGCGCGCAATCAACGTTATGCCAAAGTTTTAAACCATCAACATACAATTTGAAACCAATACCAAATGTTTAACCATGCGCCAATGTATCAACTCATATCAATAGTTTAACCAATGTGCCAATGGGTCTTTGTATAATCAACATGCCAATAGTTATGACAATACAAACATAGGTATCATATTAAAAGATATATATGAAATATTTAACCATAACACCTATGTAATTTCATGAAACTAAAGGTCAAGTAGGTCAAATAAAATTCAAATCAAAATGCCAATGCATTACAAACTCAATGAAACCAAGTCACACAATCAATCCAAAAATGTCCAATGAGTACAGTTCGAAAGTTTTTCCAGCTGCAAAATGATAAGTGAAATGTAAGCGCAGTAGGCATATCGACAAGAAGGATAATGAAAGTTCAAATAATGATTTTAATGCGACTACGAAAGACCAAGTTTTCACGCTTACAGTCGTGAAAACAAAATGAAGGCAAATGTGCAAATGTCGCAAAAATAAAAGTGTCGTTTATTTGAAAATTGCGACGAAAAATTGATGTTTGCAAAACATTGGTGTAGGCAGCTTATAAGAGAGTGGGAAAAGTGCGGATTGGCTGCCAACAATGGCGACACACTGGTAGAAGCAGTTATCTCTGCCAAAAGGAACAAATTCAGATTAGGACAGTAAAGATAATTCCAACTAAAAAATAACAACCAAAAAATTATATAAACATCATCATTAACCAATTATTCCATCAGTGTTTTTAAAAGATGAAAACTAATAACAGTCTTAAGACCAACAAGTCACGATATTAAAGATAAAATCTCCAATACGGTTGACATAGCCAGTACTGCTAGCAGGTGTCCATAGCCTCGACAGGGTTGGCATTTAACCCACTCTGACATTTGTATCCTACCAAGAAGTTCTGGATCAGAATAAAGGACGTTTTAAGGTTAAGAGGCTTCTTATTTATGAATTTTCATGTACCCGACATTGCTTTGCTGCCAGCGGGCCTGTTCAGTACCCCGACGAAGTTGTATTGGCATCATGCATGTATTTACCTGCTACCAGCAGACCTGTTCAGCATCCCAGCGGGTTTACAAGCACTTCCCACAGATCTTATTCATAATTTATTTTGTTTTGTTTTTTCATAGATATAGTTGAGCGGGGTGACGTTGAAAATCATGATATTTTAACATATTTTTTAGACCTCATCAGAAATTTTTTAGAACTGTCCTTTATTTAGATCCAGAGATGTTTTATTTACAAAAACAACTTCCTAAGGAAGGGAGACATCCTCTGAGTCATTCCTTTATGGAATAGGGACAACTTAAAAAGATAATGGATGATCATGAAGAACTTTACTCAGAGATCAAAATCAACCATCTTCTTTTAAACAATAGACTTTTCAAACATAGATATAAATTTCAGAAATAAACCATTGATGTTTATACCTTTTTCTTAGCAGTTATTTTAGCGAAGGAATTTTCTATTGTCTTTGTCTGAATAGCTCAGTATACAGGTGTGTGTATTTCAACACTCAAACTGATAAATTCAAAGCGAAATCAAAAACTAAAAAGCAAATGAAAAAGCACACAAAAGGAAAATATGTATGTAATATAAAAGGGTTGTCATCAAGCAAAGTATTTTTTCAAGGTTGGCCATTCACCGGATAGGTGTCAGGCTTCCCTTCAAGATTTTGCAAATGAAAGGAACTGGGACCCAACTTTTCAGCAATTAAAAACGGTCCAAGCCATAAGTTTTGAAATTTCGTGTGCTCTCCCTTTCCCTCATGCGGTTTGTCCTACTTCAAGACGAGATCGCCTACTTCAAAATTCCTATCAGAAGTAGATTTAGAATCGAACCAGATTTTAACCAATTGTTGATGTTTATCTAGCTTACGTTTAGCTTGGGCTCTTACCTCTTCTAGCTTCATCAAAGCGTTAATTCAGTTTTCCAACAGGGGACAATCTTCTTCTTGGACTTTTTGCGATAGCTGAAGTGAAGGAAGAAGAATGTGAGGTGGCAGAATTGCTTCTCTGCCATAGATGAGAAAAAAGGGGGATTTACCTACAGTAGCTTTTGGTTTTACCCTATCATCCCACAACGCATTTAGCAGTGCATTGTGCCAATTCTTGTGATTTTCAACCACTGTTCTCTTGATGATTTTAATCAAGTTCTTGTTTGTTGATTCTTCCAATCCGTTGCCCTGGGGGTAATAGCTAGAAGAATACTTCAGCTTAATTTCTTTTTCCAAAGCGAACTCACTCATCTCAAGAGAGGAAAAGTAAGAAGCATTATCGAAAACTAAACAGTCAGGGATACTGAAACGAGTGATAATATTCGAGTTTAGAAAGGCAATTACCTCACTGGCGTTGACAGTTCTTAGCGCAACAGCTTCAGACCATTGGGTAAAGTAATATGTGGATGTCACAATAAACTTGTGCTGTTGTGAGGATGGAGGGTTGATTGGACCTATGATATCAAGGCCCCACTTCTGAAAAGGAGAATCTACTGAAACGGGCTGCAAAGGAAAGGTTGGTTTTTGTAACCGCCCTAATGCTTTCTGACAGATGATACATTTACGACATAAGGCATGGGCATCTCTAGAAAGTGTGGGCCAGTAATAACCGGCTCTTAAAACCTTATGAGCAGTGGTGTCACCACCAAAATGACCACCAAATTCTCCTGCATGCAACTCGAGCAAGACTTTTTCTGCATTGTCTTTTTCAAGACAACGCAACAGTACGCCGTCAAAACTTTGACGAAACAAGATACCATTAACCAAATGAAAGGAGGCAGACTTCAGTCTCAACGCTCTTCTTTTGGAGGGGTTCAAGTGACGAGGGGCTTACCCATGTTCAAGACAGAATCTTATATCATCATACCAAGGACTAACAGAGTTTTGTGCGCAACAGATTAAACTTTGATTGCTTTGTCCTAGGTTTGACGTATCGCTTTCTTCTTGCTGTCCTGCTGCTGAATCAACAACTAACTTGCATAACCCTTGGCCTCTCACTATCTGAGCTGGGGTGATTTCTAAGTCATACTCTTGCAAGGAGGTGACCCAGTTGGCTCTCTTTTCTCCTAGTTCCTTCTGTACTAACAAGTTCCTCACGGCTGGGTAGGGGACAATGACTTTCGTCCTTGACTTCAAAAGATAGGACCATAAGTTCTTAACTTCTTTGAAAACAACGTAGGCTTTCTGATCTACCACTGGGTAATTAAGTTCAGCGCCTTTGAAAGCAGAGCTCATAAAGGCAATGGGTACTTCATTGTTCTCGGCATTCTTTTGGGTTAGGACGGCGGCATAGGAACGGTCAGAAGCAAAAGTGTAGAGTGTAAAGTCTTGGGAAAAGTTTGGGCTCATGAGAGACAGAACGTCTATTATGGCCTTATTTATTGCATTAAAAGATTGGTTTTCTAGGGGTCCCCAGTGATATTGGGTGTCTTTCTTAATCAAATTCTGTAAAGGCTTGACCATTTCGAAGAAACTAGGGACGAATCTTCTCACGAAGTTAATCTGGCCTAAGAAAGACTGCATAGATTTTTTGGATGTAGGAGGGGGAAGTTTTGCGATGACTTGAGTCCTTTCAGGGTAAATAATCATTTCTTCACTAGACACAATGAATCCTAAGAGTTTACCCTATTCTACTGCAAAGATGGATTTTTTGGGATTCAAGGAGATGTCGTATTTACTACATTGCAGTAGGACGGTTCGTAGGTGAGCTAGATGATCGTTTTTGTTTTTAGAAAATACAGTCACATCATCTAAGTAAACTATGATGGACTGATTGATTAGGACTCGAAAAGAAATGTCCATTTCTCTCTGAAAGGTGGCTCCAACATTAATCAATCCAAAGGGCATTTTATGATAAGCATAAGTGCCCCACGGAGTACGGAAGGTACTTTTTAGTTGGTCTGGTGGAGACATCAGGACTTGGCTGTATCCAGAGAAACCATCCAGCAAGGATAGCCTCTCGAAACCAAATACCTGTTGAAGGATCTGTTCCATGGGCGGGACGAGATAGTTGTCTTTATCAGACGCTTTATTAAGGTTTCGGAAATCGACGCAGAGTCGAATTTCGACATTTTTCTTCCGGACTAGGACAAGGTTAGAAACCCATTGAGTGTGCCTAACAAGAAAAATTATCTTAGCATTTAGGAGTTTATTCAATTCTTTTTGAACGGTTGGTTCGAGCTTGGGGTGCATTTTCCTCAGTTTTTGTTGAAAGGGTAAGGTTTGAGGCTTCATAGGGATGACATGTTGTATGATATTAGGGTCGAAAGTTTTGAGGTCATCATACGTCCATGCAAAGACATCTTTAAATTCTTTGAACAAATTAATGAATGCAACTTTTTCTTGTTGAGAACATCCCAACCCTAGATTAATGCACTGAGGATTTTCATTAGTTCCTAAGTTTACTTTTTCATAAGATAATGAGGAACTATTGGTTTTACAATTGACCGTCTTTTTAAATTTATCTTGAAAATCGTAAAACTTTTCTAACCTAATTATAGATTTAGGGATCGAGTTTACCATATCCGATGAAGATTTAGGAGTTATCGGATCTGGTATTACCTTGAAATCGTGCAAATTGTCATCATGTGTGTGTTCGTTTATCACCGTGCCTTGAAAGGTTTCTTCCATGTGCAGAAAGTTAATAATCTGTTGATCGTTGTCAAATACTCTCCAGTTCGTGATGTTGTCGGGAACGGATGGCCGAAACAGCAGCTCAATGGAGAATGCGTCTGGGGACAAACCTTCTGCAGGAAGAAGTTTAGAAGCTACATTAGCTAATAAATCTGCTTCAGAGTTATTCAATCTAGGGATAGAATTTATATTGAAAGCGGAAAATTTATTCATTAAATTCCATACCTCAGACTGGTATCTTTTGAGATGCAGAGATAGAGAGTGGATAGAATCTCTTACCTGTCTAACCACTATTTCAGAGTCGCCAAAGATGGTTAAATTTTGAATGTTCGTATCCGAAGCTTTTCTGAGACCTTGCAGTAAAGCCTCATATTCTGCAGTATTGTTAGTACATTCAAATTCCAACCTACATGCTATCAATGTCTTGTTACCTGCCGGATCGATAATGATGCAGCCTGCTCTGGCTCCTTCTTTGGACTTTGACCCGTCGAAATACAGAGACCAAATTTCATTTGCATCGGGTACATGGGATCGTTACGTGGAAACTGTCAGCTGCATATATGCTACAATCTCAGACTACTGCTCTGGATTGGTGATAGGTGAAGCCTCGGCCATGAAATTGCCAAAGAAGGTGTCCATCCCTTGTACTTCAGGTGAATCAGCAGAAGGTGTATACGGTTCATTGGGATCGTTCAAATCTGTGACCGTGAACTTAAGGTAGCGCTCACGATTTACTTGGATTTTATTAGGCTTTCCATTTTCTGGAAGCCATAGATGGGACCAATTTGTCGCGAAATAGCCATGCAGCTGTTCCAACCAGTCCCTGCTTAAAAATAGACCATATACTTCTGGAATATCCACAACAATTATATCAATAACTTGATGAACCTTGGGTTTAGACGATAATCTAATAAGCACATTCTTTACTTCGCCTATAACTTTGACATTCGTCTGATCAAGTTGTATGATTTTTAAAGGCGAGGGTTCAACTTCAGCATTAATCTTCTGGAAAACAGACCAAGGCATCACATTGGATGAC
This sequence comes from Picea mariana, assembly GCA_032191745.1. Lineage (NCBI taxonomy): Eukaryota > Viridiplantae > Streptophyta > Pinopsida > Pinales > Pinaceae > Picea > Picea mariana. The sequence goes on from JASDQU010948643.1 coordinate 16,967, forward strand.
GCCCATGAGTCTACCATACAATTGTGCACGTTTCTATTAAAGATCTTGAAAGTTAATAGAAATGGAGGTACATTTTTGCGAGTACTAAGAGTGGTAGCTTGTGGCTTTTTACTCGCAATTTCTAAGGCTACTTTATCTACATTATTTACATTATTTACATTACTTACATGAAGGCTTCCTTTTTCTTGAGGATCGAGATTATTTTTAGTGGAAGTCTTCTGGGGAGCTTTGTTTTGCACAACCTTATTACCATTAGAATTACCATTTTTTCCATTCTCTGATATGTTCTGTAACATTTTTTGTAGCAAAAATGGAAACTTGAATAACTCATAAATAGAAATGTTAGCCCTTAAATTTTTAAGATCTTCAACTACATCATAATCTAAGTTGGGGTTCACATTACTCTGTTTAGTGTCAGCTGATTTAGATTGCTTTGGAGGCGAAGTTGTAGTGTTTTCGGTAGGAGGTTTTTTTGCTGTCTTACTCCTGGTATTATAAGGATGATCTGTCTTGAAGTTGGCTTGAAATATGCTATCTGAGAAGTGTCCAAAAATGTTTGGAGAAGACTCTTCTTCTTGAACTGTCTGTTGTTCGACTATCTCTTCAGGGATTTCAGGAGGCATCAAGTTATCTTGGGCTTCTATAATTGTTTGAAGGGCACATTGCAAACTTTCTAGATTAAGGCCTTCGGTGGTTGGGTTAGGTCGGTTGGTGGGAAAAGGCTTCTGGAACGGGGGTTTGTAAGGCCCTTTGCTTGAAGAAGCTTCTTTGGTCGACTTTTTCAAGTCTATAACTTGATTTGACAGTTTTTGAAAAACTTTCGTTAAGTTTTCTAAATCAGAGTTTTCAGATTGTGTTTTACCTTGAGGGGGTCTGGGGAGGATTTCAATCTTCTTTTTGGAAGAAGAACTAGTCTCAGTTTCATTGCTAGTAGAGTCCTTAAGACTAAGTATGTCTTTTTCAATTTGGCTGGCCTCCTCGAAGGCCTCTAACAACGTGGCTTTCTTAGATCGTTTAACCCAAATAGCTATACTCTGATGCAAAGCTTTAGTGTAGTATGCTATTATAAGACTCTCAGAAGGCATAGAATCTGCAGGGATTCGGTTTTTAAGTGATAATAATCTTTGATTAAAGTCTTTAAATTTTTATTTTGGGTTCATTCTTAAGCTAGAAAGATCCATGACTAGGACTTCCGGAGGCTTACCGTCTCCGAACTTTTCCATAAAGCATGACTCAAACTTTTCCCAAGACACAATGGTATGGGGTTGTTGGGCAAAGTACCAAGTGGATGCATTACCCTCGAAAGTATATGGGAACAACCTACAGACAACGTCTTCATGTTCAACATTGCGGAGTCTTATGGCTAACATAAACTTCTTAATGTGATCTTCAACGATCTATTTTGAGTCAGGGTCAAACTTGGGAAGCCATTTCTCCGGATGTTTAGGCAAAGGGTGCTGAGCTCCAGGTACAACTACGACATCCTGATCAAGCCAGGGTCTAGCAGGGTTGTTCTGATTTGCCATTGGGGTAGTGGGTGTGGAAGGCTAAGAAGGGGAATTGCCTTCGTCAGAGGAATCTCCTCCAGAAGAGGAAGGAGATGATGGAGGTGGTGAAGGGGGTATCCCGAATCCTCCTGCAGCAGGATTTAAGATAGGATTTGAAGGATTCAAAGTGAGGCTAGTGTCACCTAATTGTTCTCTGATATCGTAGAAGTCCAAAGGTTGACCCCACAGATGGTTAGGTTGCCTCAAACGGGCTAAGGCACTATGTGTTTTTATAAGAGATTGGCGGATAATCTCTTGTATGTCACCACCTGTAGGATTAGGGGTTGCTGGATCAACTGTGGTCTGTGGATCGTCGATTGAAGTAGTTGTTGTTTGAAGGGGAATATTATCGTTTAAATGGCTTCTAGTCACTATAGGTGTGTGATTAGGTGGTGGAGGAGTCTTGCGACCGCCTCGTGCCATTAATTAAATTCGTGCCCTCCTTCTAGTGCCATTTGTTGACGGGCGAAATCGACCGTCCGTCAACTGGAAGAGTGGAACCGGTCCGGGGTTGTCTAATAACCAAAGCCATTTGGGATGAACCACCCTGACGGGTTTAGCGGCTCCGTTAGCCAATCTAAGGTCCTAAGAAAACAAAAAAGAAAACTAATCTACAATAACTAATCTAACTGAAAAAACCAATTAAAACAAACTAAACTATTATAACTAAAAATAAATAAAACAAACTAATAAACTAATCTAACTAAAACTAACTATTAAATAAACTAACTAATCTAACTATTCTATATACAATCTACTAACTAATACTATACTAACTCTAACTAATTAACTATCTAACTACTAACTGAAATATAACTTATTCACAAAATGTACAATATCTACAATTTACAGATTTAAATAAAACCTAGAAAACTCATTTATATTCTGCCCTAAGACAGAGAAAGATGTTTTTGTTGATTTTATAATTTTATGAACAGAAATAAAACAGAAAACTAACTAAACTAAACCACTAATATACTAATTCTAACTAAACATCTAAACTACAAATATATCTAACTAAAATACTAATATTATACTAACAAATTAATGAAAATAAATTACAAACTGACCTGGAGGAATGCTCCAGATTTTCCCCGAGTATGATGACTGTCTTAGCTGATCGGAGGGAGGAAACCCGCATCGAATTATCCAGGAGCTTCTCATAAATGATAGTTGCAATGCTCTTCAAGTATGATTACAGGACAAACAAGACACAAATATCACAACAATCATATGATTTATAAATCTCCACAGTTAGATAAACCCGTATGCAAAGACTTATACAAAATAATTCAATTGACGAAGAAGAGAAATCTGTCATTCATCAACTGAATAGAGTAATTGTTGTATTTTTAACTATTGAAAGAAATCATACATGAATCATATTAATTAAATCACACCATTTTGCAAAAACCATGATAGCTAAAGTAGTCTATAATCAATTGCTAATGACATGCATAAAATTGAAACAAAAGATTGATATTATGAAAGCGAAAGCTGTAGCAGAACATCAACTTCTGTCTCAGTTTGTATTAGAAATCCATAGCCTAGTTCTCCCACAAGTGAGGATGATGCTTCTTACAAAAAATCATAAGTATTTAAAGGTTTTCCACAGGGTAAAACCTCCCTGTGGAAGTTATCAAAAACCGTTTACATAAAATCTGGGAAGATATCCCAAGTTTAACTAAACTAGGAACCTAAAATCAAACTAAAACACAGAAATATCCCCTAGACTGTCCATCATATCCCATGCAATTCGAATTTACCTGAAAAGGGTAAAAAATGGACAAGTTAGAAGGATCCTTTATTAATAAAATGATAAAAATCTAATTCTATAGACTAGCTACAGAATCTTGCGATTCTGTAGCTGGTCTAAATAAGACACAGAATCAGCGTTAAAATCGATTGAAAATCTTTTAAAGAATTAAATTCAATTAACATCCAATAGCTATTTGAAAATGAATCATTCAATTTGAAATTGTTATACCATTCGAAATCAAACAGGATCAAGATCAATCAAATGACTACAGAGATACGGGTACTCTATTTCGTTTGTTACCACCAAGTCGGGTGAACAGAGTCATAATCCAATAGTTATGAAATTGTTTCAAATTTGAAATTTCTATAATTAAAACAAATTGCAGGCAAATTGTTATGCTGCCTCATAAACATGAAACACGATCGAATCCAAACAAACTCATTTCCAAATCAACATAACTGTATAACAAACGATCCAGGCCATGAGCGAATCAAATCATAACTGGCGTGTAAATCTACTCAAATGAAATCATAACGAGATCAATTAGCTGATGACGGGATTCAAAAGAGATATCGAATGCAAAATGGGGCAAAAAAATTCGATTTACAATGAACGAAACCGTTCCTTTCACAGTGAATTATAATCGGATTTGACAAAAATAACGAATGTTGATCGATTTGTTTTATGAATAAGACATAGCAACAATTATAATACGAATCCAAATCATAAAACAATTTTTCCGACTCGAGATATGGGATAATCTAATCAGAATGAGAGTGAATCGAACAGTTGGGGTTTTAACATAGTTATTATGAATCAAAGCCATTCCACGATTCGGGCGCATTTGCACAGGCTTAAATGAGAGCATTGTTTTCATACGAAACAGAGTAGTTCTTTCCAAATCGAAACCGAACAGAGTTGTATTCCTTTTTTTAGAAGATTACATGACACAACATATTAAAAGATTGTAACAACCAAACTCATTGAAGTCGTTTTCCAATCACAACATACGAACCATAACGAAATCAAATCCAAACATGATCATATTCTAAGTTGAGTATGAAAATCTTCCTATTCAGAGTAGATACAAAATGAATTCAATTGAAAGCAAATCATCAATTTCGTTAACTTAATCAGACAAACGAACAAACCAAATCCAAACGAAGACCATTCAAATCCGATAAAAAATCTATCAATGGCTAAACTGGGAATAATCAAATCATGTATCCAAAAGGAAATTTCATTTATTTTTAGCAAAGCGAAATGTATACAGGATGAACACATTATGACCGAGCCATTTAGAAATGTAAACAGAGCTATTCGAAGAACAAATTCAAATCAATATATTAATCTTGGTCATTCACAAAACTTAAAACGATATCAAAATCATACCTGTATGACGAGAAAACAACTTAATCATGACAATTTGGAGTTGACAACGACTGTGGCTGATTCAACATTCTTGAAAATGATGGAGCCAGTTGTCTTCTGCTTCCTATTAGTTGCTTGGAGCTTGTCTCTTTGACTGGTCAATATTGCAACTTGATTTTCCAATATTTGGATTTTCAATTGGAGTATGGGAACGTCGATGTAGTATTGCTCCAACCACAAATCACATTGGTCACAGGACGACTGTGTGGGATTCAAAAGTGCAGGTGAGGGTTTGACTATATTGCCAAGGGTTTCGTTAGGCAGTTTGATCCCAGGGTAGCTAGGATCATTTCTTAGGCAAGGGGGAAGATTCGAAATGAAATCATAAGGCGGCTTGGGGCACAGGCCCTGTGAGTAAGGGTACTCACTGGATAGGAAACATTCTATGTCAGAGTTTGAATCCTCACTAAGGATTATGGGCTTCCGCTCGACAGAGGGTTTAGGTTTATTCCTAGCCATTCTCGAAATCAATCGAGCGTTCTTTTTACCCTTAGCAATAATAGTAGGGTTTGCCTTGGCTCTTTTGCTCGCAGGATTTTTAATAGCCTCAGCCTTCTCTCCTACAATGTCTGGTAAGTCAATATCAGGGTCAACCGAGGGCTTAGAAGATGGCAGTAGGACATGGAAGGGCACAGGTGGCCCGACCTTGGTTTCATTAACCACAGGCTTGTCAATCTGGACAGGGTCTGTATCATCAAAACCATTTCGAGCGATGAAAGCTCTCCAACTATCACCATGTAAACTCAAGTGATAAACAATGATAAGTTTAATGAGTCCATGGTGGAACAGGATACTGTCGACCTTCTCCCTTTTAAACCTTTTAGACATTTTATATAGGCTACGCTGAAAGTAATAGGTCATATTCAACGGGTATCCCATAAAATTCATTAACAAACGCAGGTGGTAGAGAAACACAAGTCCATATCGAACCGTTTGACTATTATGAAAATATCATGCCATCGAGGTTTAAGCGCAGAGATGGGCATACCTCTGTCACAAGATGTGACTTTTCGTGAGACAAAGAGTAGCGACCATGGCACCTCTTCCACTTTCGAATTTTTGAACCAACGCTGGCCCGTGGCAGGTAACCCTGTAGCAGAACTAATAAACTTCTCATCGACTTCCAACTGGATGTCACCCACCTTGGCTCTACAACCATCAAACGTTAGAGCGAACTGCTGTGCCACAAATAAGTTAAAACCCTCAAACCTCTGCACGAAGGTGAGCCAACCGTTATCCTCCAAGTATTTCCGGGCATTGTTAAATAGGAACAAGGCTTGGTTGCCATTCGGTTCGATTCACACCACCGATTCCATGGAGTCGAGCACACGGTGAACGAGCCAGGGTTTGGGTCATAGCATACACAGGAGTAGAGTGCACGAAGGGTTACCCGAGCTAACAGAGGTGAACGGGGATAAGGGATAGTCATAAATGTCATCGTGTGAAGGTGGTGGAGCTTATCTCTGCCATGCATAATAGTTATTGTCAAAGTACAACCGTCGGATTATAGTTGTTTTACCCATTATAGTATAGTTCAAAAATCATGTCACTTGGCCGACCAATGAAACCAATAGTAAGTGTATAAACCAACGCGTGCAATCAACGTTATGCCAAAGTTTTAAACCATCAACATACAATAATCGGATGAGATTGATCCCATATGAAGCCAATACAATACATAGGACTTGAAAATTGCATTCAATTAAAACAAAAGCCTTCCAAAATGTGAGGAATGGATCTTGTTTTTGTTCAATTTGCATAGAGAACACATAATCAAATGATATTTACGAAAATGAAAATGGAAAATATGTTAAATCTTGGAAACATACATAAATTAATACAAATGGGAAAATGCCACTTGTAAGCTTAGAAAAGATGGAATCAAATGATACTACAATGTCAACTGATGGTGATATAGTTTTCAATCTTGTTAGAGAAGGTAAAATGAATTGTACAATTGTTCAAAAATATTTTTTATGTTTAAACAATACATAGATGTGCGTGTAGATATAAAATATATATTACAATTAAAATAATACAAAATTGTGCATGTTGATATGAGGATTTGCTTGTTGGCATATGGGGCCTTATTTGTAGGAGATGTATTTGTTGTGATCGCACATGTAGAAAATGATGAAAACATTAAATATTATTTGATGTAGTACACAAAAAGAAAGATGGAGTTATTGGAGGATTATAATGATAACAATTATATATATGAAAGATGATTCATCATACTGAAAGGCTATTTTTTTCAAGAAACCCATGAAATCGAAAGCCATGTTCACTTTCAAGACTATCATCCATATGTCATAAGTTTTCAATATAGTCATTTGGTATGTGAAGCTTGCATAAATTTAATAGAGGTTCGATCAAAGAAAAATTCGAAAGTTAGAAAATGGAAAATGAAAAAAGTTGATCATGAACGAATAACTGGAGATGACATACCATTACAATGTTTGTAAACATCATTCCAGAAAAAAAATGTATCAAGTACAATTATATGTATATGTAGGATTCCATCTTATTTGGTTTACTTTTGTGGTCCATTCAAATATATACGATGTTTTTTTATGAATTGTTGTACTACTTTAAACAAGTTTGCACATAAAACTAGATCTCAATTGGTTGTCAATTATAAAATATTTGGGTCCCCATATATCCTCTTGATCACTTAAGGGATGAGATAACATGATCTGTATTTTTCAATTAAACAATGATTTTTATTACTCTTTTGAGACCCTTTTTTCTATTTCACACCATTTATTAGGGCCCATCACTACTTGCTTGCGTCTCCTCATCATATCAATGAAAGTATTGTTCATTGGCCCAAGGTTATTATATACATCAATGAAGTTTTAAAAAGAATGCAAAAAAACCTCTAAGATTTGTTTTATCTTAACAGGGAGATTCATTTGTTGAAGATCCTACTTCAACTTTTCATGGTGGAATGTGAAGTGTTTAAGGGTTATTTCTTTAGAAGTGTCTTCCCAATGAAGTGCCTCATCAATTTCTGAGGGATAGGTGGTAATAGGGGTGTAATCTTCATTTTGGTGAAAATGCACCAATGGTTCACTTTCATCCTCACCCTCCACTTCATATTCACCCTATGATTCATTAATTCCCCTAGAAACATTAGTCGAATCCTCTACACATTTAAAAACATTTGCATATAGTTACGACAATGCACAAAAGCATGTTCATATGCAGTTGATTTATATAAAAAATAAAAGCAATTTACCAGCCATACATTGTTGATGTGATTGGGGGTGTACATTGACCGACAGGGGGGAATGTCTATTCAATATTTACCAATTACAAATTCCTCCTAAATAATCACCACCAGCGGATCACATTGATCCTTCATGCAATGGATCACCTTTCACATCACCTGCACATGATTGTTCTCTCTCTTCGATGCTTGACTAGACCTAGATTAATTTGATAGACTTTTAGAGTGACTAGATCTCCTTTTTTGACTGAACTCCCTTGCTTCACTAGTTTCCCTTGCCTTACTAGGGTTCTATGTCGAACCATGGGTCCCTGTTAGACTAGGTCCCTCTATTTCTTTCATTGGACTGCCTAAAGCATTTGTGAGGCACAATTGGAGGCTCACATTGCAACGACTCCTCTGGATCCATGAGTTAAATGAATTTGCAAACATCATGTAAATGATCACTATCAAATCAAAGGCAATGTTGTACAAGTTTAAAATAGAGAAAACCGATCAACAACTAAAACATTTTAAAGAAAAAGGAAGAGGGCAAAGTCGATCATAATGTACAAGAAAGCAATAGATAAGGCCAAAAATATAATTTCATTAAAACATTTAATAGAAAAATCACATAACCCAATTGATAGGGATGATAATTTTGGGATGATAATTGGTTAGGATTTCAATGAGTATGACATTTCCAAAACTATATGATACTCATAAAAACATGTAATCAAATGGAATAAGCGTTGTATGATTAATATTTTAGAAGAATCTACATCAATATTAATTATTTGGAAGGAATTGATTAGTATTGTAGATTTGAGTAGAAATGTATAACCACAAATGAATATAAAAAATGTAACATTTTTGCAAATATAGCGCTCAATTTGTGATATTTCCTTTAAGATTTATTAAAGATTCTTTTAATATCCCATTCAAAAAGTAGATAAAATTTATGATCATTTCCTAATATGTTAAATTGTAGAGTATTAGTGAGGAATAGGATCCTAAAATATGATGGATACCACCTCAACGACATGTTTTAGATTTAGAGAGAAATAATAAGGGTCTTGTTGAATGGAGTATTTATTACTAACATGATGGAACAAATAGGATGGAGTCAAGCCATGAATTCCCCAAGAGGTGGTTGTACTATTACTCCTTGTTGAGAATAACTATAAAGGCGAGAACCACATTATTTTAGAGCATTATATCGAGTGTGAGAGGTCCACCATGGAAATTCCACCATCAAAATTTAAAGAAATATTAAATGGAAATGTAGTGCTCTTCAACACTAAATCAACAAAATCCACCAAGTCGGTTAGGAAAACCCTGAAATGAGTGATTATTTTTTTTTAACATAGGAACAAGATGAGTAGTTCTCAACAATCCATCATTGAATTATGATAACCATAATGAGTGCATGAACATCACAACATAAAGAAACTATATTTTTTGTTTTCTACAATAGTCCACCTACATAAAATTTCCTTCCTAAAATCCCCAACACGATCTTAATTGGGTAGAAAAATTGTTTCTAATCTCATTGCCAATAAGATTTCCTTCAATAAATGGCTATATCCCAACTAAATCATGATCTTACATGCATTATACTTCTCAATAAATCAATGCACAATCATGATCTCAATAGTTGTACTAGATAAGTTAGTTAAGGCATGTCTAAGAGACACTAGCATATAAGCATATCTATGTTTTCCAATTAGAGTTATACTACCATATTACGGACAATTTCACATCTATATTTCAATTTAATAAACATTGTAACAACCCCATTCTATACATAACATAAAGTAGGCGAGTACAAACAATTAGCAAATTTGTTTTTGAAACAATTAAGATCATGAGCTATCCTTTACAATATTGTATAAGCGAGACAATTGATTCATAATAACAACAAGTATAGATAGTGGATCTAATTATTCAATATCGTTCCAAGAACCATGATCTACTATCCATGAGACATAACAATTTTAAAAACCCTCTAAATGAAGTCTAACAGTTGAACAACTATAACTTTATAATCAATACTTATGATAATATTGATGTAAATTTATTATAGAAACCCATAATATTGATTTAACTGAGATTACAATGTGTCGACCATTCTACTTTATCAAGAATTTGTTGTCATGCGATACTAATTTAAGATGATATATCTATGATGCAAGAGTAATAGTAAGTAACTGTCTCCCTTAATTTATATGATGCATTTTGTGCAATATTTTATCTATATCAAAATGCTTAGGTACATACTAAGAGTGCATATCACATTATCATTCAATAGTGATTTTAATATTACGACCTTTATAAGTGTACATATCATGAATTATCCTTTTATAATAATGATCTTCAATCAACAATTATAGATCAGTAGAGAAACATAAGTATATATTTACCTCCTAACACCTAATAATAAATTATAAT
>JASDQU010948644.1:43868-55569 GCA_032191745.1 Picea mariana
ATTTATTATTGAAATAATTTATTTTGTATTCACTTTGAATTATAATACACTCATCACTTCACTTTATTATTTCCCTTTTAAAATCTCTTAAACCACTTTGACTACTTTGACCTTTTGGGGCTTCTAGATGACATATGAGGGTCCTCCAACTTCGTAAGGCCATAACTCTCAAACCGTGAGGAGTTATGTGACATTCCACATACCACCAGAAATAGAATGACATGTAATATCCATCTAGAATAGTATTACCTTCAAATATAGAAAAAATCATACCATTATCCATCAAACAAACTTGGGTCCATTGCCCAAACCTGGGTTCTCCAACTTCACATGGTCATAACTCTCTAACCGTGAGGAGTTATGTGACGTTCTACATACCATTGGAAATGGAATGACAAGCACTATCCATCTAGGATAGTTTCCCTGACAAATTCACTATCTTTCATCTCATTATTCCAAAATTAATCACAGGTTCTCTTACTCCGCAAAGCGTCTTCCCGTGAGGGCTTTCACCATAAGGGGACCACTTTGGAGTTCATCCATATTTAATTGTTATCAACCATGACAAAAAAATAATGAGTCATATTTACATCAAACAATCTTGGGTCCATTACCAAAACCTTTGTGCTACCGGGCTTTCTTCAAGGGTTGACATCAATGACAACCAACCTTAATCAACAATATCTGCCTCCTAACTTGATCATGAAGTCTTTGCATTTCTATAAAAAAATCTTCTGATCCAGCGCTCCTGAATTAATCTTGTTTCAATTCTCTCAATTTTGCAACCCCTCTCGACTGTCTTCCATATACTATCTCGAATGGACGTTTTCCAGTGCTTCTATTAACTGAATTGTTAAATGCAAATTATGTTTGTGTCATAATCTGATCCCATTGATGGCCTTGTTCAGTGACTAAACTTCTTAACAAATTTCCTAGACTCATGTTCACCACTTTGGTATGTCTGTCTGTCTGAGGGTGATATGCTGAACTAAAAGATAAATTAGTTCCCAACCTCTTCCATAGAGTCCTCCAAAACTATTCTACAAACTTAGTGTCCCTATCTGAAACTATGCTTCTGGGCAATCCATGTAATCTCACCACTTCTCTGAAAAATAAATTGGCTATGTGTGCAACATCATTTGTTTTTTGGAATGGTATGAAATGTGCCATCTTGGAAAATCTACTGACCACAAAAAATATGTAATCACTTCCCTTTTGGGTTCTAGGTAATCCCAATACAAAATCCATACTAATTACATCCCAAGGCCTTTCTGGAATAGGCAATGGTTGATACAAACCAGTGCTTTCGCTCTTCCCTTTTGCATGTTGACAAATATTACATCGGTATACAAATTTCTTTACATCTTCCCTCATACCTAGACAATAATACAAACTACGGTGTTGTGAAATGTTTTGTCATGACCAAAATGTCCGGCTAAACCTCCACTATGATTTTCTTTCAAAAAATTATCTCTCATTGAACATCTTGGTATGCACAATTGGCTTCCTTTAAACAACAATCCATCCTAGATCAAATATTCTGACCATGAGTTGTTATCCCTCAACAAAGGATTTTCATATTCTTCATAAGCCTCTTTAAAATATGAATCTTCCTGATACATTTTCTTAAGGTGCTCAAATCCTAAGGTCTTCACTTGAAATTCCTGTATAACCAAACTTCTCATGCTCAAAGCATCTACAACCTTGTTAGCACTTCCATAAATATGTTTAATGAAAAAAGTAAAATTCTGCATGAATTCTACCCACTTAGCATGTCTTTGATTCAACTTCTCTTGCCTAGTAATAAATTGCAAAGCTTGATTATCACTATACAAGACAAACTCTTTTGGAATTAAATAATGTCTCTATTTTTTCAAATCTTGAATCACTGCATAAAACTCTTTGTCATATGTTGAATATTTCTCCTTAGCATCATTCAACTTCTCACTAAAATAAGCAACTGGCCTATTATCTTGACTCAAAATTGCTCCAATGGCTATTGCACTTGCGTCACACCTCACCTGAAATGTCTTTCCAAAATCTGGTAAAACCAAAACTGGTTGTTCTGTCATCTTCTTTTTCAACACTCTGAAACTTTTCTCAGTATCCTCTGTCCAATTAAAAGAATTATGTTTCTCCTTCACAGTGTCCATCATGGGTGCACATATACCACTAAAATTTCTAATAAACTTTCTATAAAAACTTGCTAAACCATGGAAACTTCTCACCTCAAATATGGTCCTAGGTGACGACCATTCTTTGATTGCTCTCACGTTTTCTAGATATATCTTCAATTCATTTGAAGAGATCACAAAACCCAAATATATGAGCTCTGTCTTCATAAAATAACTTTTCTTCAGGCTTATTAACAACTTTTCTTGCTGCAATCTCCTCATCACTAATGTTAAGTGCTTTAAATGTTTGTCCTCTTTTTGCTAAAAACTAATATATCATCCAGATATACAATGACAAACTTACCTATGAAGTCCTTTAGTACTTCATTCATCAACCTCATAAATGTACTTGGAGCATTTGTCAATCCAAATGGCATGACTAGCCATTCATACAAACCTTCATTTGTCTTGAATGTTGTTTTCCATTCATCTCCCTCTCTCATTCTTATCTGATGATATCCACTCTTCAAGTCTATTTTTGAAAAATAACTTGCTCCACTCAAACAATCCATCAAGTCACTCATCCTGGGTAAAGGAAATCTATACCTGATGGTAATCTTGTTGATATCTCTAGAATTTGTACACATTCTGCATCCCCCATCCTTATTTGGACTTAATACAGTTGGTACTGCACATGGGCTTAGACTTTCCCTGACTAAACCTTTATCCAACAACTCCTGAACTTGCTTCTTAACTTCTTCATTCTCTCGAGGTGTCAACCTATACACTGCTTTATTTGGTAAACTGGCTCTTGGAATCATGTCAATATGGTGACTAATACTCCTAATAGGTGGTAATGAGTGAGGAAACTCATCCACTACTATGTCAACAAAATTCTCCAACAATTCTTGGATTTCTTTAGGTAAATCTTCCACAGAAGTATTGGTAAGGATAACTCTTGGTTTCCTTACTACAACAAATTGCATTTCCTGATCTTTCTTGACGTCCTTCAAGAGTTCCTTCCCACTCATGAGAAGTATTCTTGTACTAGCTTCTTCCTTTTCTTTCTTCTCTTCTATTGGTAGTAGCATGTGGGTTCTACCATTTTGTTTCCAGAGTATAAGTATTTTTCCTCCCATCATGAAAAACATTCCTATCAAACTGCCATGGTCTCCCCAACAAAATATGAAAAACATCCATAGGAATTACATCACACTCTCATCTTTATAGCCTCCTATTTTAAATTCAACTTTGCATTGTTGACTTACCATTATCAGATGTCCTTTTTGCAACCACGATACTTTGTATGGACTTGGGTGTTTAGTTGTCTCTAGATCCAGCTTCTCCACCATTTCTATAGATACTAAATTATCAGTACTCCCACTATCTATAATCATCTTGCAAACTTTGTCCTTTGTCTTACAAGTAGTCCTGAACAACCTCATTCGCTGAACTAGGTCTTCTATTTCTTTCTCTAGCTTTAGAAGAAATTTTCTCATCATAAGATTTTGTCCTCCTTTTACTGCCTCTACTTCCACATTCTTCTAGGCTTCCAAAATGTGTTCTTCTCCTCCTCCTTCTCTCTTCCTCTCGGGACATTCCCAAGACATATGTCATGTCTTTCCACAGGCATAACATTTAACTCCACCTCCTCTACTTCTTCCTCTTCCTCGAGGAAAATAATTTCTCCCACCAAACAGTCTTCTTTGAGAACTTCCTCCTCTTTCAAAGAAACCATTTGATTTCTCATTCTCGTCCTTAGCTTTCGGTGCCTTATCATAGACAAATCCCTTACCTCTATTTAATCCTCTGCTTCTGTTCCTCTAATTCTGGTTTCTGGCCAAATTTTCTTCTACTTTCAGTGCAATCTGATAAGCATCTTCCATTGTCCTCACAGTCATCATGCTGATTTCATCTTGAATTTCATACCTCAAACCATTTATATACCTGGAAACTTTTTCATCATCCTTCTCTCTTTTTCTAGTCCTAATATTCATCCTATAAAATTCTTCTGTATACTCTTTCACTGTCATACCCCTCTGTCTCAGGTTCTGCAATTTTCTGAACAACTCTATCTGGTAATCCTTAGGTATGAATTTAGCCTTCAATTTGGCTACCATCCTGTCCCAATTCTTTATCTTTTGTTTGCCTTTAATCCTTCTTTCTTCCTGCAGTTCATCCCACCACAGTGCTGCATGTCCTTTTAATATTGTGACAACATGTATCAACTTCCTTCCTTCCTCGACATCTTCATAGTCGAAATACTTATCCAGGGACCTTATCCAGTCCAATAACTCTTCAGCAGCCAAGTTACCTTCATACATTGGGACGTCCATATTTTCTCTAGCTTCCAACTTCACAATAACTTCCAGTAAGCATTCTTCGGGCGCATCTTCCCTTATAGCTTCTTCAACTTCTATTTCTTCACTTTCTGCATCACTGACATCTTCAACGGCAGGTGTTCTCCTTTGCATTGCTTCCATCGCTTCCAACCTTGCATGAAGTTCTCTCACTTCTCTTCCTACAACACAATTTGCTATATGTGGTCCTATGTGTATCCTCAACGACATCGCTTCAACTATTCCTAACACACTGAATTCAACTTCAAATCTTTTTTTTAGGCTCTAATACCACTTGGTGCAACCCCCCCCTTCTCTCCAAGGGATGCGGGACCTCGCAGTCTTAGGATCTTCAAGAAAATATCTGAGCTGAAGTAGCTCCTCGATTTCCTGCTGAAACTTCTATGAAAAATCCATGGGTATTTATAAAATTCCACTCGCGTGCATAAGCGTTAATTGTAAGTCTTCTCCATGTGACCATGTCTTGTGACCACACGCTTATTCGAAAAGGCACATTGCAATTTCGCGTATCGGGTATATGAGTTAACCCCACTCTCCGTCCTTCGAATTCCTGAACTCCTGAGTTCCAAAATTCTGATAAGGGCCTAACGCATGCTAGATCCTCCCTTATCCTTCATCCATATGACCTCTCGTTATGACCTGGGGCCAATCCTTCCGAGTGCGTCGGGATTTCACATATCAAGAACTCTCGATGCGATTCACCTCCATTCTCTGAATCCTCAGATCCCTGAAATTGTGAATTCTTTGAACTCCACTTGCATCGAATCGATGGTTCACAACCTTCCACGGTTCAACGGCTATGATTAAATCATGATTTCGTGTTTCATGAATTTTCACAACTCCTACCTCCAACTTCCCAATTTATGAATCAACGAAACATTGATCTGTCACCATGTGTGCTCTTTCGATGGACGGTCTCGATGATTTCAGGATTTCGCATTTCAGGATTTCACGAATTTCACTTTGTTTCTTCCAAATATTCTAGTTTGCAAAATTCTGATAGATCCTCATGGCTAACCAATGCGCGAATTCTCCAAGATCTAACGGCTTGAAAGATTTCGACTTCTCCTGAATAAATCTTGACCCTCAATCTTATTCAATCTTCAAAATTATTTTTTGAAGAATTTCTCCCACTCAATCCTCCGTACTTATTCTTCCTTCAAACTTTCAATTTATGTGCTCCACCTTCGAACGTTTCAATTCTTCAAAACTTAGAAACTTTTCTAAGTATTTCCTCTCAAGACTTAAAACCACTACTCCTCCTAAGCTTTTGGCAATTGAAATTAAATCTCGTCCCTAATGCACACTTGCACTCTGTGTCTTTATTAAAAGACTTTCTAATACCCTTCTGGTATCCCCTGCACTCAACTTCTTGAGATTTCAAACTTTAACACAAGTTTGCTTCTACACGCACTCCTTGCGCTCAATATGCACACTCTGCATACGAAATTTCCCTGCTATCTCTTCTGAGCTTTAAGTCAAAAAAGACTTCTTCATGCGCACTCATTGCGCCCTGCATGCACTCCTTGCATAATCTTACAGAAGGGAAAAATTGGACTTATTCAATTATTCATTCATTCACTATGAACATCATACATTCATAGAATACATATCAATAGTTAAACAATATCATCACTATACAATTGAATCAGTTTTCTTTGTTCTATTCATTTCAAAGAAAACATGATTACAATAGTTCTTCCTCACAACTATTACAATGAAAAGCTTGTCTAAGGAGCCCAGAGCCTCTTCTCTCTTCTTCCCCTATCTAAAAATCTATCACCACCTAACTAGCAGTTACCTACTCAATTAAATGCAACCTAATGACTAATCAGGGAAAGTATCCCATACCTGTAATAATTTACAGTCGTGTAAGGATTTACATTCATTTCTGTCATTTCAAACGGTGGCTCAAATTTACACACTCTAATTTAATTAACACAAAATTCAAAACTCTACACTGCTACCAAGCTAGTTAAGGTTGGTTTTGGCTCCTTTGATGTATTGAGGTGTCGATTCCAATTCCACATCCACCTTTTTGGATTTCGATAGCAATGCTCCTGCATCAACAAGGAATCTACTAAACACCTTAAGAAATTAGGGGGGGTCTAATTTATCTTTGATGCTTTTGAATAATTTCTTTAGAGTTTTATGGGATTTGAAAAGGGGTTTTGATTTTATTTTTATATAATTATATAGAAATATGGTTGATGATTCCATGAATCTAAGTAAGTGAAATTTGGCCTCAAGGAGGAGAGGTAGGGATGTAGGTCTTGGATTTTTGATGGAGAATATAGTGGAAAGTTTTGTTTATTTGGAAAATATAAGAGCCATTCAATGCCTAGGTACATATTCACTACAACACGGTGATTTGCAATTACTAGTGATTTTGATTTCATTTTCTCGAGTTATAGAGAACAATCCGAACTAAGGAAATATTTTGGATTCACTCCACCTTACAACCTTTCTTCCCATTTTCATTTTCATTGTAGTACATGTGTGGCCCAACCCATAAAGGCCATGTAGACTTGATGTCATCCCCACCTTTCTCCAACATATCACTAGAAATCCCTTGTGATGTGGCACACACTTGCCTTCATAGGAGTGTCATCAATCAAAAATAGGTTCTTTCCTTGCCCTTCCTCTGGTTGGACAAGCAATCTGGTTTGGTTTCCTCACCCTTGCACTACATTTTGTCTTGGAGGGTGTTAGTGAGGATGGACCTTTTTTTGTTTAGGTGTGTGTGTGGGGGGGGGGGGNTATAGTATAATATTCTTAAGGATAGATAATTTTTGTGTTGAATGGTGGTAGGATTGGGGGTGAATATATATATTGATATCTGAGTCTTTTTCCTAAAGACTTGGTGGAATAGGGATCCACCATGTTGTTAAGTGACTAGAACATCTAGGAATGGAATAAATTTATTTTATTGGGTTTCCATGGTGAATTGGATGTGGGGGGTAAGCTATTGAGATGGTAAAAAAATGATTTTAGGGATGCTTGGCCTTGGGGCCAAATGAAAAAGGTGTCATTGACAAATCTAAACCAGTATTTGGATTTGACATGGAAGTTGTTGAGGGATAATGTTTAATTTCAAAGTGTTCCATGTAAATGTTTGACACAATGTGGATAAGGATGATATCATTGTTGTAACTTGATTTTGTTTATAGAACTTATCTTTGAAATTAAAGAAAGAATAAGCAAGGTGTAATTTAATAATATTTACAATCTTGAGGTCAACAAACTTAGAAATGAGGTCAAGGGCTTATGAAACTAGGATTTTGGTGAAAGGGAAACCAAATTGAAACTCATTGTTAGATGGTGTTCATCAAAATGGATATCATGAATTTTGTGGATGAATTCAATGGAGTCTTTAATATAGTAAGGGGTTTGACCGATAAAAGGTTGAAGCATCTCCATTAAAAACTTAGCTAAGGCATAAGTTGGAGATCCAACTACGCTAACAATGAGCTTCAAAGGATTGTCTTTTTTGTGAATCATAGCTTTTTTTTGTGAATCATAGGTTAACCATAAGTTTTGTGTGGTTGATGGTTATGAGGAGTCAAATGATTTTTTATAAAAAGATCCAAGGAAGAAGATTTAATAGCCTTCGTGACCATGTTGGTAATATGGTTGGTAAGATTCTAGGAAAAGGGTTTATAAGGGGAGGAGGAGAGAAAATCAACAACTTTATCTTTGGAATCATAGTTGGTCATGCATCACCCTTATCATCTTTTCAAATGACGATATTATATTACCATTCCATCAATGAAGAGCATTGCATTTTTCTTTAGAGAATTTGGGTTTAGGACGCTTTACAAAACAAAGTATTTATAGAAAATCTTGTCATATTTATTTTGGTCAATGAATGGAAATGTTATGAGTAATGGAGTCAATTGAATCCTTGATTTCTTCAATTGGAATGTATAATCCCTTATTAAGAAAATAAAGAATATGAAAATCATGTTCAAACGAAAAAAGATTGATAACGGTGGAAGAGGAAAATGATGAAAGGTGGAAAATGGATGAGGAAGTGTGAAGGGAGATTTTGAATTACTAATTATAATGTTATAATAGTTTTTGAATTAGTGTTTATAAGGTTATAATTATTATAATTTAATTTATTACTAACATATAATTAGTAGAATTATAAAATTTAATTTATTATTATCTTATGGTAGAATTAGAAAATTTAATTTATTATTATCATATAATATAATAGAAGTAGAATTAATGTTAAAGATAAAATTATAATTAAAGATAAAAGTTATAATTTTCTTTGACAAAATCCAACAACATTGGATCTTGGCCATAATGGCATTAGAGCCATGGTAATTCTACACCTACTATGCACTCATCTTGTGAATTTTTTTTCATATTTGTTGGCAACTTCATTGATATTATTTATAAATTTAAGTGTTTAATTTTATTTTTTTTAAATTGTTATGTTTGATCATAATTTTAAATTTATTAACAAATGTTTAGAACTACTAAAATGGTGGTAATAGAAATATAAATGTAATTTTATGACATAAAATATTTATTTTCTGACTATTCATGTTTTTTTAGGAGGTTTAGGTGTGCATTTTTTTCCTGTATGTACTTTCTTATAAATAAGGATACATATTTGTGTTGTGTATAAAACAAATTGTAAATCCCCACCCCTCACCACCCACCCTTTCATAGTGTGAGGTTGCTTATTTATTTTGTGTATTCACCCATACATAAATGTACCTTTTCACCACTCACTATACACAACACAAAATTTACACCCTCACCCTCCACCACCTACCTCCCAAGGTTGTGAAGGTGTGCATTTATGTTGTATACTTATCTATTCACAAATGCACACCTTCATCCCCTCCACTTGTTAAGCTAAGCAATGGGACACAACATATGGCTTGATCCATTCTCAACAATATATTCATCCCAATAATACCATTATATAGTGCATGTATGTAATCACCTCTAGATATAGATATGCTCTCACAATGACAATTCATCAATAGATAAGGATGAAAACTCATCAAAAGATAAGAATAACAACTCATAAAGAGATGATATAGGACTTTGTGATTATCTAGTGATTCACATGATAACAGTCCCCTCCTTCGTCATAAGTTCAAATAAGTATACCAACAAGAAAACAAGAACTATTGCATAGAAATGGTATCATTTCAATCTTCAATCGAGAACTTTTGAACTAAGATTTGATGAAGATCTACCTAAAAAAAAACTACTAAATATGGATATTAAATCTAGAAACTCCCATTGTTTGAACATGTGAGCTCCAATATCTATAATTTTTCCACTAATGTGAACTCCAATATCTATGTTTTATCCACTAATGTGAACTTCAATATTTGATTAAAAAAAATTATGAGATACGAATTATCTTTAAGTCCAATCCTTACCTGAAAATACCTAACAACCCAATCAAATTCCAAGAAACAATAATAGGTATAATGACCATCTAGGTGAAAAAATGTCCACAATATTGCTCTTATAAAATGACATATAAATAGTTCCAATCAACATCCTGTGTATAATTCAACTGAACCATAAGTGATGAAATGTGTGCAACATTATCACTGCCATTGTTGTCAATATTTTGTGTCTGACAATCATCGTAAATATCCCCCTTTTGATAGTTGAAAGGTGAGAATTATTTCAAATGGATCCAAGATTGAGATTTGATGTGTTCTTTTCTTCAATAGCTCTTTCATCACTATATCTATTGGTTTCAATTTCCCATTAGCCATTTTCACTTGATACCATGTACTCCCCCTTTTAATATGCAAGAGAGTTCTATTTTGTTTAATCAATGTACTCCCCCCCTTTGAGGTGCAAAAGAGTACCTTTCTCATTTCATTGTTGTATTTTCCCCCCTTTCAGGTGCAAGAAAATACCAGTTTGGAGTCATGGACTCAATTTTCAATTTGAATTAGGCCCTAGCCATGCCCAAAATTATTTTATGTAACAATTTATTGAAAACCATATGTTTTTGTAACTTCCCCATGCAAATGTGTCTTTACTTGTGTCTAAAATTAGTATTAAAAATTATGCAAAATCTTGGCTTCTAAATTTCATTGCCAAGAATTGATCCAACCATAATGAATTGTTTTCTTTTTAGCCATCTTCTTCTTTCAACATCTATCTGAAAGACAATTTTCTTCCCACAACGAAGATAAGGATGGAGATTAAAACACTCTATCTCCATATGGCAAACTCAATGAAAATATTGGCACTCAAGAATTTCCTCAATGTTTTTATCATCAAGTATATCATCAACCTCATTAACCTTTACATCCACTTTTAAAACATTTGATTCTTTCCCTTTCAAATATTTGGCAAGAAATCCACAAACTAAATTGATTTGGAGTAATCTAGAATATGAATGTTGATGTATTTTTCATATCCTAAGCCATATCAATTCATGTTGAATTTCAATTCTTCCTGAGCTGTGACAATGATTTTGGAAAGATCCTTTGTACTTGTTGATGTTCATAAATATTTTATTTTGTAACTTCAAAAGAAACATCAAGTTCACACTCACTTATATTGCTTTTATTATCACTTCATTCTTTGACATCTTATGCTTGTGATTCATCTTCAACAAAACTTGTCTTCATCAATTTACTATTAATGAATGATTCTGAACCATGACTAGTTAAGGAATCATCAATCATATCACATGTTGCAACTATATCAACTAATTGCATCAGGTCATATATATCACAAATAGCATCAAATATTGACTTGTCTTTCTTCATGTTCTCAATTTACAATTTTAGCATTTCCTACTCCTTTTCACTTAATATTTGTTTAAGTGATTCAATCAATTTATCCTTCATGTCCATTTGTTGATTAAGATGAACAACCCAATCATTTAAATCACATAAAGAGTCCTATTTAATTTCTTGATTGGAATTTTCCAAATTTTTTCCTACTTTACCCATTTTAGATTTGAATTATGTCACACTCACTTGTAGTTGCTTTTGTGTCACACTCAATTGTTCTTGTTTTCAACCTTAGGGTGTCAGGTACTATTAATCATGCACCTTAAATATTTATTTTATAATGATTAAATTTTGATGAAAATGACCTCCTTATTCAATTTTAGGTAGGTCCCTTTTCACAATAGGGATTTTTGTAACTCCACCCTTTCATCTTAAGGGCATGTAGTTCCATGGTAGGTGAAGTTTGAGTTGAGATGAGGTCTCTACA
>JASDQU010948645.1:13215-23474 GCA_032191745.1 Picea mariana
ACTTGGTCTAATGTGTTGCTAGGTAAAAGTGTGTTTCTTTAGTATGCATTAATATGCATTTGTAGTTAGGAAATCCGATGATCACGATATGTTCCTGACATAGAGTGATCTAATGGTTCATATTCTCTTCGATCTTAATGGCTACATTGATATGTGGCTTAACACTTGATTGGTCCATGGTATCTATTTAAAGAGAATGGAGGGTCATTTTCCAATCATCGATTGTGAGAAACTCTCTTGTAAATCTCTTAGTGATATTTTTCATTTTCATTAATAAATTACTCCATGTGGCCACATTGGTTGGGGCCATGGATGTTTCCCTGTAGGGGCTTTACCATGTGAAAACATTGGTGTGTTGATCTTTGATATGGTTGTGTGAGTGGTTACTGAAGGTGTTCTTCCTCTATTGGAATACATGTGTTGTCGAACATGGTATTAGAGCACATTTGTAGACCCACTCTAATTGTAGATTGAGATCATGAAGTTATGTTGCCTCATATCTTGTTTCTACCATTTATGTACATTTTTGGGTTGATAGGACCATTCCACCACATTCATTTTAGTTAGGAATGCTTTTCATTTCAATTGAAAAGGTTTCCATTTTCCCAAGATACAACTATTTCAATCAGATCCAGAGGTGTAAAGCCCAAATATGCCCTTTTAAATTTTTGCAGGGTTAATACTTTGGTTTTATTTTGGTTTTCTATTTTTTATTTCTAGGTTGCTAGCTTTTGCAATTTGCATATGCTCTTTTCCACGTGATTTATGTGATCTTAGAAAACCATAAACAAATAAAAAATTGTTTTCATGTCTACATATTATCTTTGTCATGTGCTCTGTGTGATCTCAGTAAATCAAAAATAGAGGGAAAACTTTCATTTTCTAGGCAAGATAACCGAGATCTAACCCTTGTTGTCATCGAGAAGAAAACATTTTTTCTTGTGTGAAAAGATTTTGTTACGAGAATTCTCTCCAAGGACGTCTTCCACAACAACAATGACACCCCCAATCCTTCCTTCTCATATTGTGTCGACTTTGTAAATCCTTCAATCCTATCTTAAGTTGTTCTTAAGGGGGGATGTTAGGATATTTAGACACTTAGGAGGTAGTTAAGATCAACTTGGTCTAAAGTGTCATTAGGTAAAAGTGTGTTTCTTTACTATGCATTTGTAGTTAGGAAATCCGATGATCACGATATGTTCTTGGCATAGAGTGATCCAACAATTCATATTCTCCTCAATCTTAATGACTACATTGATATGTAGATTAACACCTGATTGGTCCATGATCTATATTTAAAGAGAATTGAGGGTCATTTGTCGATGATCGATTGTGAGAAACTCTCTTGTAAATCTCTTTGTAATATTTTTCTTTTGCATTAATAAATTGCTCCAAGAGGCCACGTTGGTTGGGGTTGTGAATGTTTCTTTGTAGGGGTTTTACCACATGAAAACATCAGTGTGTTGATCTTTGATCTGGTTGTGTGAGTGGTTAGTGAAGGTGCTCATCCTCTATTGGAATACTTGTGTTGTCGAACAAGATATTCCCAATTTCAAGGAAATTGGTTAGATCCTAAGACTATAAATAAAGGACCCTATGGGTCGATGATATATGAGTGATCTTTGTATCTATCATGCATTGTGATGTTATTATCATAATGCACTGCACTTAAGTGTTGAAATTGTGTCTTTAGAAACCATTGATCTTCTTGGAGTATTATTCCTTTGTTTATCTCTGCAGATTTTGTTTTGTTCTACTTAGGGTTACCTCAATCCCCAACACTAACACTAATTATACTTGTTTAAAATTAATCAACAACATTTTCAACTCTATTTAATAGCTAAGAAAATTCATAATCCTACTCTTAAATTAATCAAGAAACAATAAGTAAACTAAATTTAACGAAAAAAAAATAAAGAAAGAAGCAATAAGTAAACTAAATTTAACAGAAAAACAATAAAGAAGAAATTGATAATCCAAAACAAAAAGGAAATATTCACAAAAAAATAACTAAATTAATAGTTTGTTGAAAAATAATTTTATATATATATATATATATATATATATATATATATATATATATTTTTCAAGATTCACTCATGAATATTCAATTCTTAGGTTCCCATACAACTATTACAAACTAACAACCTCGATATTCCTTTAACTACTTCTCGAAAGGCTTCCAGTTTTGAGAAACTCAAGTTACTCTTTTACTTGTCTTTCTACAACCCTAACTATTGGAAATCTACTTCTTAAGGGGAATGTGTAATTAAAGCTAAACAACCACTCAGAATACTCATTAAGAAACAAGAAAAATAATGAAATGTTACCATTTTTCTCGGCATTTGTAAGCATATAAATAGATAGTAACCATAAATCACAATTAGAAGAGAAAGTGATATATGCATAAAATAAATATAATAGACTTATCTATTCCCAATGCTGTGTATAAGTCCCTTCCTAGTTCCAATGCTTTGTATAAGTCCCTTCCTAGTGCAAACCAAACTTTTTCACTCTAAGCACGAAACAATAATGGATTGTTTGAAAAAACACACTCAAGGGTGCTTTTCCTCCTAGCCAATGTACTCTTAGAGTTATTGACAATACCACCCTAGGGAAATCCTAGGGTTTTAACAAAGCACTCACATGGCTTTAAGTATAACCCAGCTCAACTACAATGTCCTAAAATCATTCACCAACTCTTCAAAATGAGTTAACCCTTCTTTTAAATATATCTAAGATCATATTAGGTGTAGCTCATTTTTAAGCTATGTCCCATCGTAAAATTCCCCAAAGGTTACATCACTAACCCCAAGGACTAAAACCCTAAACTCACTTTGCACAAATAAAACACTTTAATTAAATACATTACTACTTTTAAATATTCATTTGGATACCCTTTGGTAACCTAAGGTTAAAATATAATATATCCTATACTAGTTGAGCAAGAGGTCCTTATACCAAGAGTGTGTAGTTATTTAATGACTTAACTAGTTCATCGTTTAAGTTGCTCCTAAAATCTGATTAGTGTGAATATTAATCTCATATACAATAACTTAATGTAACCCATTAATAACAAAAATAATTATATTGCTTAACACCACTTCGAGATTGTTCATGACACTTGTCCTAGTCATTGCAAGGCTTGGAACTATGTCATAAAGACATCTTAAATCATTACTCACACTTAACTAAATGCTAAGATATTATCATGAATATTCGAATGAATCTTTATGGAAAAACATTATATCGCCATAAGCATTAATGAGTATTTAACAAACAGTACATTTATCATCCTAATCCTTTCATAAAAAAACATATTTAATAATGTATCATCATAATTTTTTGATTAAAAATATATTTAATAATGTGATGTAATAGTTCTATCTCTATAATAACCCCATTGACTAATGAGGAAATAATCACTAACATAATCATTTTATGTATTATTATTAAATTAATCATATCCAAGATAATCATTAATATTAATAGATTAAATTTTCACACTAAACATTAACTTATCAATTAATATAAAAACTCCAAATTCTTAATAATCATATATATTAACATCAAAATTATCATCAAATCAAAATCAATACCTTAATAGCTACTAGACACAAAATATCCTTAACACAACACATGATGTAAACACAACTGTAAATACCAAGGTCCGTGATGGGGTGATACACTAACTACAAATACCATAGTATGCCCACTCATTTATTTTCTTCTTTCCTTAAATACCAAGGTCCATGATGGGGTGATACACTAACTACAAATACCATAGTATGCCCACTCATTTATTTTCTTCTTTCCTTTTGACTATCATCCTAGTGGTTACACAAAACACTAATCTTGGGTGACTTATATTACCAAGATGGAATTTGACTAGGTATTGTTGATTTTGTCTTAAATTCTAACATTATTCTCTACAATTAGTTAGAAGGAATAAATTAGATATATGAAGAATTTGATAAGCTTATTCAAGAAAAACAATGCTTACAAAATGTTAAAACATAAATTATCATTGACACAAATACACAGTATAAACAATATTTTTCCTATAAATTTTTAATTAAGAAAACCAACAAACTCTGAGTTGAACCTCTTTTTCATTATATTAGTAAACACAATTTAAAATATAATATATAGGCATTATGCTACATCATTCAATCTTAATCCAACAAATGGTATTAGATCAATGTAATGGCTATAAAACCATGGGGTTATACCACCCAAAACCCATAATAACATCTAGAAAAATCTTCACAAAAATATGCCAAGGTGCGCAATCTATACTTGCAAAGAATACAACACATCTAATAATTTCACTTGTTGAATACTTTGCAATGAGGCCCGCATAGTCACAAAATCATCTACTTGGCATACCAAACTCATATATTTCCTACTCTAAGAAAACTTCTTAGCACTACAAAATTTGTCAATGTATAAACTTTCTCCAACAATACCTTCTTGTCTTCAACCATGTATCTAATAAAATGGTACCGTGCTACAATATGATTTGTCTTAGAATGGTTAGGAGGGTTATTTGCCTGAAATATTTCAGTTTGACTATTGCAACATATCCTTACATCTCTCTATAGGAACCCAACATACAAATGTAGTATTTGTAACCATATCGCTTCCTTAGTCACATGAGTGGCTTCCATGTATGCATTTCTTGTAGTTGAGAGTGAAATTACAACCTCCCTTTTGCTCATGCAAGTGACAACTTCACCAAATAGGTTAAACACATAACCACTTGTAGATATTAATAGATCAATATCTCAATGCTAATTTGCATCAAAGAATCTTCATTTGGTCCAACATCCAATAGTCTATTAGGTCCAATACACTATTTGGTCCAAAGTTCATTGGTAGAATCTTGCATAGTATAATGTGCAACACAAATATCTAAAAACCCTCTCTACAATAGTTCAATGTTCCTTCTTTTGTTTGACATATTTATGATCTAAACTCCCACTGCATGGACAATTTCCAATCGAGTATAGATCATGGTATACATCAAAATTACAAGAAGCCTTGTATAAGGACCATGAGACATATCCTCTTACTCTTGTTTTATTTCCATATACTATTACATAGATAATTTTATGCCTACAAGAATAGTAGTCTTGATTGGTTTACATTCTTGCATCATAAGCCTCTATAATATTGTCTCAACATATTTCCTCTGATTCAACCATAGTCTCATGTTTAAATGGCCCCTCTTAATTTCCATGCCCAAAATAAAGTTCACAACACTATTATTCTTCATATCAAATTGAGATGAAAATTGAAACTTAAAACTATTGATGATTCCTCGTTATTTCTAGTTAATAACATATCATCAACATACAACACCACAATAACAAAGTGATCATCAACTTGTTTCGTGTACACACAATGATCAACTTTTCTTCATGAAAAACCAATTCCCAAAACATAAGTATCAAATTTATGGTACCACATCCTTGGTGTTTTATTTAAAGTATAAAGGGATTTCTTCAACATGCACACCAAGTCCTCCTTTCCTTTCATTGCAAAACCTTCTTGTTTTGACATATATATTTATTATTCCAAATCCATATGTAGGAATTTTGTTTTCATATCTATCTACTCTACTACAAAGTCAAATGCAGTAGTGATAGAAAAAATAAATCTAATACAAGTTAGCTTAACAATAGGGGAGAAAACCCCACCAAATCAATTCCCTCTACCTAATAATGTTATTTTTGCTACTAGGTGAGATTTGTACTTATCTAATTCACTTTTTCCATTGAACTTCTTCTGGAATACCCATTCACTACCATTTCTTGCACCATGATATTCTACTATATCATTTGCATCAACTACCTCCCTAACTATTTCAGGATCATCAATTGTGGAAAATAAAACAAAAGAAAAATGAAAAGCAAGCGGGCATCCCTTTCTATGTGCCTTATTTCTTCATTTGATCTCCTTAGGACTAAAATGTAAGTATCCTTCACATCTGGTTCATCATCTTCTGTTGAGTCCGATTCTTCATCTTTCAACTCAAATTTCATCCTTTCTAGGTATTCTTCTCTTTGTTGTTCTCACTATTTGAGAACACTTTTAATCTCTCTGAATATTACATCTTGAATATAAATAGTCTTCCTTGTTTCTAGGTTTTAGATATTATATCTTTTTACACCATCTTTATCGCAATAAAGACATTTTTTTCCCTTTTTTTTCTAGCTTAATCATTTTCTCCTTTAAAACATGGACATAATTGCATCACAACCAAAAATTGTAACATGTTCAATAGATGTTTCTTACTAGTCCATGCCTCATGAAGAGTTTTATCTACTGTCATTGATGTGGATCATCTATTTTTTTAGGTAACATGTAGTATCCACTTTCTCTATCTAGAATTCATGTGTTATTCCTACACCACTAAGCATAATCCTTGCATTTTCTATCAATGTGATATTCATTATTTCTACAACTCCATTTGTTGGGGAGTACATGGAATATTTTTTTTCCTTGATATTCCACACTACCTAAATAAATCCTCAAGTTCATTTCCATAAAATTATCCACCGTCATCTACCCTCAACACCTTTATCTTTTTTCTATCTAATTTTCCACAATATACTTAAACTTTTTGAATTTACCAAAAACCTTGGATTTATTGTAGGGGAAACATATGCATGTATTCCTCTTGAAATCATCTATAAATGAGACATAGTTTGTAGATTTACCTACTGATAGAACATGCACATGTCGAAATACATTTATCACCTATAGAATCCCTTATGATCTTTAGAACCCATAGGGAATTTCACCTAATTTTGTTTATCATAAACACAATGCTCACATAAATCATAATCTAAGGAGAAATAATAAATTTATTTAACCATACCTTTATTGTGAAAAATTTGATGGCCCTTCTCTCTACTGTACCCTATTCTTTGATGTGAAAATAAATTCTTCTCTACAAGGATAGTAGGGGTCATATTCGTGTCTTTTCTCACCTAAAGAAAAAAAAAATGTTACACCCATTAGCGATGGTGCTTCTTAACATCTTGTATAGTGTTCCAATATGAACTCCCTTTGTCAATGCCATTGCTCATCAAACCATATTGTAGGTATCCTTGTTGATTATTGTGTATACGCCTATTTCACTCATATTACTCACAGATATGAGGTTCCTAGGAAACCTTGGAATATGTATAACTCTAAGGTGGGTTCCATCTTTAAGTAGAAACCTAACTTTTCCACAACTTATGATTTTGGATGTTAATTCATATCCTATGAAGGAAACAGATGTATTTTACTTTTCATATTCACAAAAACATTCCCTATGAGGAGTCATATGAAAAGAAGCACCAGAGTTGACCAACCACACACCATGCACTAAATTTGTACTTGTAGATGCTAAGTATACATACCCTTCTTATTCCATGAAGTTCTCCATTTCCATGGAAGGGAAATATCATTCAATACCTTCCTGGGACCAATATTCGCATATCAATAATATTTCTTCAGATGCCTAGATTTACTTCACTTCGAACGTTTCCTCTTAAATTTCCTAGGAGATTTCAGTGTCCCTCTATACTTCAATCTACCCCAAGAATTATTTTTATTTATATCCTATAAATGACATTTCATAAACAAGGCATCCTTGGTTATATCATCCATCGATTTTTACCTCATTTCTTCTAAAAACAAGGATGCAACTACATCCTCAAACTTTAATGTATATTGAATAGTACTACCCATGGATACAACTAGATTATCTCATGAATTTGGGAAATAATGTAATAGAGTAATACACTTATCTTCTTCAAGCATATTAATATCAATAGATGCTAACTTACTTACCACACTATTAAAAGAATTAAGACGCTCCATCATAGAGTCACCATGATTCATCCTAAGAATGTATAACTTCTTTTGAAGAAGTGGTTTGTTTACTAGGGACTTTGATTAATACAAAGCCCCTAACTTCTCTCATACATTTTTAGTGTTGGATTTTCTTGAGACATTCAATGACATTAAATTCAAAGGTAATAGTGATATAGTACTCTTCACCTTTCTATCCATATTTTGAACCTAATCTTCTTTTGCCATACCCATGGGTTTGTTTCTAGATGCAACAACCCACTAATCCTTTTCCACAAGAATATATTCCATCTTAAGCTTTCATAACTCAAATTTTTAGATATTAAACTTTTCTACGTCAATCCTTGAAGTGTTCACCATTTTCGTTTATCGAAGATTCACCTGCACAAAGCTCCCACTCAAGAATAAGCTTATTGTCAACTCAAGATACCCTTTCTCTTCAAATAATGAGGTAAATCATAGCAATAAATCCTTCCCTGTAAATCCAATAAACTTGATTTAACACCAAAATGAAGAGTTTAATAAATTCATTCAAGAAATACAATGCTAACATAATCTTAGAATGCAAATAAATAATGACATGTATATGTGGTATACTCAAATATTTACCTCGGAAAATCTTAACTAGGAAAACCATCAAACTCAAAGTTGCATGTCTTTCTCATTTTATCAATAAAGAAGTTACAATACAACATATAGAAATTATAAAACATAATTCATCCCTAATCTACGAAGAGGTATTAGATTACAATGGTATAAAAAACATGGGATGAAACCACCCAAAATCCATAAATATGCCTATAATGATCTCCAAAAAACAAGAAGGAAAATTATGTCAAGTGCGTAATTTATACCTACAAAGAATACAACACATCCATCAATATATTAAAATTATGTATGGTGAATCAACATGGAACATCTCTACACATGGCATCCATAATACTAGCCAATATGTTATAAATTAACTAAGTCTGATAATGATGATCTCTACAAAATCCATCATATCGATATTGATTTGAATTTTATGAGAAGAACGAAATGAATAAAGATTATTAATAGGTTCTTAACACAAAATAACAGAGATACAGTAAAACTAGTTTTCTATTCAATAACGAAATAAGCTGAAACTGTAAAATGCAGCGGAAATAAGCTTGCTGGAATGGTGGCGGCTTATCTCTGAGAAGAGATGTGACGACAGCATGCATTCGCAAGAATAAGATTACAATGAGGCTCTGAAGGCCTTTTTACAATAAGAAAGAATGACAAAAACCCTAGACATCCAAAAACCTAACCCTAGGAGATGAAGCGCCAAAAGTCATGTGGGCCCTGTTTGGGTAAGTTAGTACATCAACTTCTCGGGGTCGTAACTTTTGCATACGATCTCCGTTTTAGGCGTGTGATAGCCCATTGGAAACGTATCATAGAGGAGATTCATTTTTGGGGCTCAATTGTGCCTTTGACTATAATTGAGAACCTCGATCTCTAAAAACCTTCATTTGGGCCCTCAAAATGGCCCCGGAAGTTAAAACTGCTAAAAATAGTAAATTGCCAAAATTGTCATAAAACTATTTTGAGCCAGTTGGAAAAGGTGGGTGGCCATTGATATCCATCTATATCAATCCTCCCTCCTTAGGAAGAAATGGTCTCCATTGTGTTGAGGTCCCCCATCAGATGAGGAAATTTCTGCTGAATTTGGCCCCGGGTGAGCCACTTGCCTTGGTGCAGGAGTTGCCCTGCTTTGATGACACGATAAAGATGGATCCTTTGTTGTCGAGTGCCCTTGATCTGTCTGTCCACAATCTAATCATTGGATGCCTATTGTAGGCAGTCGGGGTTGAGCTCTGTTGGTGTTAGTTGTTCTGCTACTTCTGAGGTGTCCAATAATGGTGGGAAATAAGGGCGAAGGAGATCCACGTTGAACACTGGGTGTAGACCAAGGAAAGGAGGAATGTTGAGCTCAAAAGAATTATCCCCCATAGACTTGGTGATAGTGTACGACCCATAACGGAGTGGGAGAAGCTTTCGATGAGGTCCTGTAAGGCGTTCTTTCTGCAAGTGCAACCAAACTTTGTCGCCCACCTAAAACTTATGTGGCACCTGATGTTGATCATGGTGCTATTTGTACTTGTCATTGGACTTCTGCAGGATATCCTAAACTTGTTGGCGGATGTGCTAGATCTGCTCAATGAACTGGGTGGCTTTGTCAGCTTCAGTTGGAGTAGGAGATGAGTCGGTCAAGCTAACCGCAAGGGGAAGTGCAACATCTATGGATCCCAATGGTTGGAATCCCAACCCCACTTGAAAGGGGTTGTGGCTGGTTGAGCTATGTAGGGCTCGGTTGTAGCTATGTTGGACATAGGGAAGGTTCTCATCCCATGTGCGAGGGTGCT